>MPUH01000296.1:0-68099 GCA_001970955.1 Stentor coeruleus | reverse complement strand
TATGTAAAGATACTGCCATTTATATTTCTATATTAGCATGCTCAATCAATATTTAATTCAATAATAGTATTTTATTTATAATGCATATGTTAGTTCTATACATAATTATCGTAGCATTTTTGAATTTTCTCTATTGACTCTAATATTCCTTATTAATATTATCAGTAGCATTTTTTGTATATATGCTGATATACATTTAGCTATCGAAAAAAGATAGTTTTAGGTACCGACCTATCATTCATCAAATCTTGATTTTTATATTCTAAAAATACGCATTTCTTATTTAAAAACTATACATAAATTTCTCTCATAACAGTTATAAACGAATTCTATAAATCTCCTATATTTTCCTTCTCCATATTTCCATAAGTTTCCTTTTAATCTTCTCGATTTTTTGATAATTAAAATACTTATTTTTGATTGACTCCATGTTTTTTTTTATATTATTTGTACTTGCACCTGCAATTAGATTCTTAAATTCTTTGAATGATTCACAGTATATGAACCATAGTTAACTCAAACAATCCATTATAACTTTTGCCACCATCTGTAATAATTATGAACCTTTTTAGGGTAATGCCTAGAATGATTTATTCAGTCATATCTTTGGCTAGGTTTTAGAACCAAAATTTTTTTATAATTAATATTAAATTTTAAAGATATTTATTTTCATTTAAAACAAATAGGCATAGATGTTTAAATTTTAAAGTAGGTGATAGTTAAGGTGGCATGATTTAAACCTTGTCCAATTGAGGTTTGCTTGTCTTACGATCTCTTTCCTTAGGTAGATTTAGTATATTAAACCACTTGTTGTCGCTGGCTTTATGACTCTTTACTTGGCTGAGAAGGTCTTTACTGTTTCTTTTCTTTAGTGTCAAGATGATGGAAGCAAATCTTGTGTTCACCTTATTTTTCTTAAAGAATCCAACTTGCTTTAGGCATGTTTTGAAGTTCTTATGGTGTTCATAGCAAACTGGGCATTTAGTTCTAGATGTGTTATGAGTACTTTCTGGTTTGGTACAGTGGATGGATACATAGGCATAGAGATTTAATGCTTTAAGATGTAATAAATAGTATTTTAAATATTAGAACTGTCAAATGAGTTGCATTTAAGCATGCCTAACTTTGATTATCTAGACAAATTTGTAATAAAAGAAAGCGAATGTGTACAGTATCTTATAGAAAACGGGGCATTTAACATTGATAAGCACTGCCCAACTATCACAGAAAAAATAAGTCGTTTACAAGATAATTTAAATTTAAAGTGGCCATCAAGAAATTTCCAAAATATGCTACCATAAAAGGACTCTATTTTTGAAATATTAAATTTGGATGCCAAAAATTAATATAAATTTTCAATACTAACTTAATAAAATCAAAATAAAATAAATTTCAAGACTTATCAACACATTTAAAAGTTTATGGAATTATTCCTAAACTAGAAAATATATCTAAAAAATAGAACAGAAGAATTAATTCTCGATAGAATTTATATGGCAAAAAATAATAAAAAATCTCTGGTAAACATTTTTAGAAGTACTATCTTAACTTTAAGAAATAATAATTTTAGCTAGAATAATATAAATCTTAAGATTCTATGATTTTTTTATTTATGTGCATAAAGAAAAGATAGGTAATTAGGCACAATTACAATAATACTTATCTAAGACTGGTCAGATTTCTTGCAATTAAATATAGTATTTGTATGATTTTAATAATATTATGTTTTCTAAAATATTTTATAATAATTTAATGGAGAAAACTACTTATATCCTAATGCTTATATAAATCTTGACTTCATTTTTTCAGATAATTTAAATAGAACTTTGATTATCATTTTTTTTTTGCATATAGTTTTTCTCAATAATTTTTTTTGTTTTCTATTGCACAGCTTTATTTTTCTATAAAATAGGCCTTGTTTTTATTTTTGTACTTTAGTCATCTTCTAAATCATTTATTTTGACGAATTTTGATATTTATGTTTTATGTCCTTTACCTACAGTTTTTTGATCTTCCTTATTCTGTATGAAACTAATACTTCCTCAATTCTACTCATGCTTATTTTATATCATATCAGCATCCTGAGATTTATAATCATTCTAATCATCACAGTAAAATTTCAAGCTATTCAACAATTAAAGCCTTATTTTCTTTTAATATCTACATATTTTCAAAAAATCTCATCCAACATCCTTATTCTTAACAATATTTTTACCTCTCTTCAAGAAAATCTGTAATTGTTACTATATTCAAATACATTATACATCAGTTCATTTTCCTAAAATACAAAACAAAATCAGAAAATCCTATCAGCTTTATTAGCATATTTTATGAAATGACTATCAAATACTTATTAAAATGAATACATACATTATTTTTGGCTTACTAGGAAATTGTTTGAGCTCTTTAGTATCTTGTCTAGTGATAATTCAGTTGTGCTTAATAAAATACAAAGATTTATCAAATAAGCTATTATTAATCTTTATGCCTATAGACTTAGCTATGGGTATTGTAGGAATCTTAATGATATTACCTATAAACATCGAATTATGCTCAGCTACAATATGGCTTCTCTTTATTATAAGAGATATTCATAGATATTTTGTACTTTTGATATCAATTGTTATGTACCTTAATATTGTAAAATCAAAACCCATTTCGAAAATTTTTTTAATTTTTTATTCGATTTTCTGTGCAATTTTGACGATAATAAAATTAGCAGTGTTTTTTTCAAAAGCTGAAATGATTATATACAACAATTTGTGCTTTATTTACCCACATACAAATGAAATTGAAAATTGGCTGATTATTATAGATGAAATTGCCCCAGATATTATTATTTTTATAATTATAGCATATTTGAATAATAAAATACGTTTGACACTTATTTCTGAAGCAATAAATTGTAATATTATTAGTACTAGTAAAAGGTTTTTTGCAAAAAGGCTTATAGGATATGGGTTTGTGTTTACTTTGTTTTTTGTCCCACTTTGTATTATTCTTATAGTAGTTCTAATGCATGCTTATACTGATAAAATGCTTATTGATTATATGATGCTAGAATTTTATTCATGGTATCCATTATTTAATACCATGATATATGGTTGCACAAAAAGTTTTAAAAGAAATTTGTTTAACTTTATTATTCCATCTCCAGATTTCGATACCCAAGAGGAAATTCTTAATCTGATGAGAGAAGAAAATTTCTTAAAACCCAGATTTTATTTAGATATGATGAGTATTTCTGATTCAGTAAATATTCGTGAAGTTAATAGAACAAATAGTAATTAGTTATTAAATTAGTTTAATCAGCAAATTCATAATTAATACCGAATACTTTGGAAACTCATAATAATATCTTAAAAGTCTGTCTATTTTAGCTATAAAAATGAATTCTTACATCATTTTGTCTTTAGTAGGAAATCTTTTGAGCTTACTAATATCCTGCCTTGTGATAATTCAACTATGCTTATTAAAATACAAAGATTTGTCCAATAAGCTATTATTAGTCCTCATGCCAATAAATTTAGCTATGAATATTGTGGGAATTTTTATGTCCTTTCATATAAACACAGAATCCTGTGCACCTGTCATATGGATATATATTATATTACGAGATTATCACAAATATTTTGTTCTTTTAATATCAATTGTAATGTTTTTTGTAATTGTGAAATCGAAGTCAATTTCGATAAAATTTGTATTTTTATATTTTCTATTGTGCACTAGCCTTACTATAGTAAAAGTAGCATTGATTTACCCAAGGACTGAAACACATATTTACAATGATTCGTGCTTTCTTGCTTTGCCTGATAATAAAATTGAAATTACGATATCGTTCTTAGATGAAATTGTACCAGATGTTGCTATTTTTATAATTATCGTATATTTAAATAATAGAATACGAGTGCAGCTTATTTCTGAAGCCAAAAATTGTAATATTAAAAGTGCTAATAAAAGATTCTTTGCTGAAAGGCTTATGGGTTATGGTTTTACATTCTCTTTATTTTTTGTTCCTTTAAGTTTACTCTTAATACTATATTTAGCACATGCTTTTACTAATACAATTTTGATACTTAATTTGATAATAGAGTTTTATTCTTGGTATCCATTATTTAATACTATGGTATATGGTTGCACAAAAAGCTTTAAAAGAAACATCCTTAACTTTATAATTCCATCTCCAGACTTTGATACCCAAGAAGAAGTTCTTAATCTATTAAGAGAAGAAAAATTTTTAAAGCCTAGATTTTATTTAGATATGATAGGCGTTTCTGATTCAGTAAATATTCATGAGGCTAATAGTTCATAGAAAAGTTAAGAATTAGTTATTAAATTAGTTTTTTTTTCAATTTTTAAGATTAAAATTATTCAGTCAAGATTATTAGAAATGCAAATAATGAAAAAAATAGAGAAATAAAAATATCTAGAGTTTGAGATAAAATAAAATGTTAGCATTTTAAAAATATAAGCGAATATAAAGAACTTCTTATTAATGATTACTATACAAAAATCAATATTATGCAACTCTTTCATTTTTAAAATTGTTAAATTTTGTTATAGAGACCAAAAATATAATTCAATATTATGATATTATATAGTACTTTTTTTTGTGATTTTTCTTTTATAGACTAGAATCATCTTTGTAGGATAAGAGTTTTTATGAAGTCAAATTTTTGTTTGAATCTATTATTTTATAACTTTTATCAAATCATTTTATGGTTTGTAAAAAATATTATAAAGCATTATCAGACTTATTGCAATTTCATCAATTTATTATTTCTACGCCTTGATGAATCAGAATTAAATAATAATGATCTTTTTCAATCTATCACATAAGAAATCATCATATATTTTTAATACTCAAACTTATTGATTCTAACAAAAAATCTAATCTAAGTTAGTGTTCCTAGATTTGAAGAAGAGATAAAGACTTTTTTATATAAAATAAATCTTTTATAATTCTTTTTTTTAAAGTTCACTCCTAAATACTCTTTAACATCGAGTCCTAAACCAGCATTTTTGCTCTTTATTTCAACTAAACTAATATTAAAAGTTTCTTTCTATCTTTAAATTATAAAAACATCACTTCACATATAATTTTCCTTATTCATATAAAATCACTATGCTTTATTTTATAATTTATTTTCTTCAATAATCACATAACGTTTATTAAATTTTCCATCATAAATCACTCCAAACATTTTATTTGCCCACATCATTCATGTTTTCCATATTTACATTAATAAATTCTATTAATAACTTATTATTTCAAGCAAAGCGTTAATTAAATCTCCCCATTAGTCAGACTTTTCTTTGGACTATCTGGAGGTTTGGTTATAATCGTATCTTGTTCATTCAAAAAACTATCATGTAGAAGTTTTATCCCAATAATTCCTCCAAGTTTATCATTCTTATTAGTATCATTTCTTATAATCTTCTTGATTTTCTTTTTAGATATACTTTTAGACTTACTTTTTGGTTTTATTAGAAAATTAGCTTTTGGTACAAGTTCACTACGAGCCGAGCTTAGATTATTCAAAACCTCTTGGCCTGAATTTTTAACCCTAGTAAACAAGTTTGTTATATTCCTAACTTTAATATAACCACTAAAAGGGGGAAGTTCAATAAGCAAACTATTGTTTATAGTTCGTGGACAAGATTTTCTTGTCGTTTTGAGAGGTTTATTTCCTATGCTCAGTGGACTTATGTTGATGAAAGGAAGGGCTGCTGAGTTTTCGCAGAACCTTTCGGAAGTCCATCTGAATTTAGAGTTTTCTATACCTGCAGAACGTTTCCCTATTTTTTTCCAGGCTATCCATTCAGTGTTGGTAGTATCAGGGAAAACTATTCTTGACATTTTTGTATATTTCGTAGTTTTTAGGAAAGTCTATTGAAAGCTGCTTGGATTTTTAATCCTAGATAATCATAAACANGACTAGTTTAAAATTAATTATCTAAGGTGGAGAATGAAGCACAGAACTTTTTTTCCAGGCTATCCATTCAGTGTTGGTAGTATCAGGGAAAACTATTCTTGACATTTTTGTATATTTCGTAGTTTTTAGGAAAGTCTATTGAAAGCTGCTTGGATTTTTAATCCTAGATAATCATAAACATATATTATGCCTATTTATATAATAATTCAATTCCTATAAAGTCTTTGCAAAATTCACAACATAAATTACTTAGAAAATAAACATAATAAAATGTTTTATTTCTATTAATTTAATTTCATACCATAAACTCCACATAGCCTAAAACTAAGCCTAGTCTACCCAATAAAAATCCAAAAATAATTACAATCAAAACCCCATATAAAAACTCTAAACTCTTCTCCAAGAATCCTAAATTATTGCAAATCCATAAAAATACAAACCAAAGCCTATAAAAAAAAAGTCAAAACCTCCCCATCTCAAACTTATAATTCCAAGAACCTAACATTACAATAAATCTAATATTAAAAAATGAATAACTCATACCTATTTAATAACAGTTATGGACTTAAAGCAAAAACAGGACTTCCAAGAAGAAGTGGAGATATTTCTAGATCAATACCAAATCCACGATCTTTTTGACTACCTGCTAAAAGAACTTCTTATCGACCGTCCTGATGAACCCATAGACTATCTTATCTCAAAACTTCAAACCAAACGCCGAAGAAGACTTTTCCTTATAGGCGGAATAGGTTCTCGTAGACGACAAATAGCTAGAGAACTAAGCTCAAGGTTCCAAATCGAAAAAATCTTTTTACTTGACCATCTAAAAGCAGAAGTAAAAAAATCAGGAAAGCATGGTTCGTCCATACAAAAAGCATGGAATACAGGTAGTTATATCCCAGACAATATAATCTTAGATATCATGATGCCACATATAGAAGAATTAGAAAAGAAAGGGTCTAGTTATATTCTTGAAGGTTTCCCAAGAACAAGGGTTCAAGGTCTTGCTTTACAAAGAGCTGGGGTAATACCAGATCGTCTAGTCTTAATGGTCCCTACAGAAAGTGAGATAAGAGCAGGGGTTATTGAAAGGATGAATGAACTTGTCCCAGTAAAACAAGACAACCAAAACAACATATTTGAAAGAGCGATACAAGAGTTTTCATATCATGCTAATGGTATCAGATCTGCATATAATACTCAAGTTTATGAAATTTCAGCATCTGGAGAAACTTCAGTACTTTCAAGTCAAATCTTCAGAGTTTTTCTTGCTAAAGGCCGAAGCAAGGCTCCAAGAAAACCCCCAAAAGTTATCATCCTAGGCCCTCCAGGTTCAGGAAGGTCATCTTTGGCTACAGCTTTAGCAAATTCTTATGGGTTAACTTTTGTATCTACATTACAATTATTAAGAGATCAAGTTAATAGAAAAACAGAAACTGGTCGTAATGTATCAGCTATAATTAATACTGGGGAAAGAGTTCCTGATTATATAATGACTGAACTTGTAAGAAGTAGATTAAAAGAACCTGATTGTAGAATTAATGGATGGGTACTTGATGGATATCCTAAAACTATAGAACAAGCAAGATCTTTAAGAGAATTTAAAATTATTCCTTCACATGTTTTGTTTTTAGAATGTGCTGATGCTATGGTTTATGAAAGAGTTGAACAAAGAAGACTTGATCCAATTACTGGGGTTTATTATAATGTTATGAATTTACCTGAAGATGAGGGAATTAGGAGTAGAGTTGTGTTTATGAATGAAGACCATCATGAAAATGTGAAGAAAAGGTTAGCAAATTATAAAGAACATTATGTGAAAATACATGCTGAGTATTCGGGGCATGTGACGAATATTAAGGCGGATCTTGACTTTCAAGCAGTTGTTGATATTGCTAGGGATGTTATTGAGAGCTCGATACATCCAGATAACGATTAATAGTAGTTTATTAAAAAAATGGAGTTTAGGATTGGATGTTGTAGAAGGGAAGGGTTTTTTGTGAGTGTATTTTAAAGGTTTTGAATTTGGTGTGGAATAGTTTTTTTAAGGATTTATTGTAAGGATTTCGGCTTAGAAGATCTGATTTGGAGTTTAGATGATTGTGTGAATTTCAACGGTTAGTTTAGTAATAAAGATATTTTAATGAAATTTTATATAATAGTTTATAACTTATAACTATTGCTACTTTTATAATTAATCATAAAACTGTTTATATGGGTTTTAATACAATTTTTCAATATAATAAATATCTCAAATCTTCAATAAAAAAAATAATCATTAGTGAAAATCAGCGAATAATTATGAAAAATCTTATTTTATTCAAGTAAATCAAGCAAAATCAAAAAAAATAAAAATCACGTTCTTTAAAACCCTGTACCATAGTTATCTGCACAAATAAATTTTAACACCTAAAAAACTTCTCCTTATAAAAATCCAAAACTCTGACTTTTATCTTAAACAACTCCTTATCAGGTAAATACCTTCATATAAAAAATCATTTAAATATTATAAAGTTATGGCAGCAGTTTCTAGAGACTACCGCTTTGCAGCGGAACCACGGGCAATTGACAACCGCAACTCAAAGTACCGCGAGTATATCGAAGAAATCCCCCCAGCAAACATCATGCACGACAGAAGAGTGGTCCGTGGGAATACATATGCCTCAATGATCATACCGGCTTCAACACAACAAGAAATTGAACGCCAGCAAGCTAGAGAACGTGAAAGAATGAAAAAATCCAAACAGCCTGCTCAATCAACATCAATCAAAGAAGCCAGCCCTGAAAACAGAGATCTTCAGCAAGATAGTTACCCATTAATCGAAGAACCAAAACAAGAACCTTTACTAGAAGCTCATTCTGACCCAGTATCTAATCCAACTCAGACTCAAGTTGAGTTTTTTATAGACCGACCACCAACACCTTTATTTATTCCAAATGAAGTGGGTGTTGATGTAGATACTCAAATTGAAGATGGAGATTTATTTCAATTTGATATAGAAGTTGACCCAATATTAGAAGTCATAGTTGGTAAATGTTTAGAACATGCACGTATGGAAGTACTTGAAGAATATGAAATTGAACTAATGAGAAAACATAAAAGGATTTTCACTCAAAAAAGAAATGCTGAGCTTATTGAAGTCCAACGTATGGAAGCTGAGTTTATAAGACGTGAACAAGAAGATAATAGACGTAAACTCCAAGCTCGGACACAAAGGGAATTAAAAAAAGCAGCACATCAGAAATATATATGCCGAATATCTTCAAAAAGATTATTTTCTAATATCCGTTTTGATGTATGTAAAAGACTTCAAGATCTTGGAGTTTTTAAAAATCCTCAAGATACGACGATGCATGACCAATTCATGCCTTGGCTCTTAGAAAGTTTACAAGGAAATTTGGTTAGACAAGTTACTGTTAGTGATATATTAGAAACTGTATTTAAACAAACAGTTAGAGAACTTAGTAGACAACATAATGAAGCTGTTACAGTTGAATATGCAAGAAGGGAACAGATAAGACAAGAAGAGATTAGAAAAAGAAAAGAAACTGAAGCGAGAAAACAGAAAAGGAATGAGATGAGGGCGAAAAGACAAGCAGAAAGAGAAAGAATAGCTTTGAAAAATAAAATCGAAGAAGAAATTTTAAATACTGGAAACCATGTGGATGGGGTTACTAAACAACCTTTAAGTGATAGTGATGGAAGATATAATGAACATGTTATATGTAGTCCTGGTGGACAAATAGGTGAATTGTTATTGTTTTTGTCTAGTATTGAAGAAACTTTAGAGACTGAATTAAATCAAGAACAAGTTACAGGGTATCTTATAAACTATATAACTCATGGAATGAATTGCCCTGCTCTTGTATATGGGAATTTAAGACAACCAGCTGTAGAAAAACTTAATGAATTAGTACAAGAAGGGATTCCTACAGAATATGAAGAGATTGTTAGGTTTTATATGGAATATTTAATGAATACTGAAAATTCGGTACCAAGAACTTCATTAACGATATTGTGGAACAATCCAGAGAGTTTTGGTATTAGATATGGACTTGTAGAAGCATTTTTATATGCTTATTTTACTATTGTTTTTGCTAAAGAAGATAATGTACAAATGTTTTCACTTAAGGAAAAAACTGTTGTTAAAGGGTTGAATTGGGCTGATACAGGTAGAGAGGCTGCGATTGTTAGGATTAAAATTCCTATGAAAAGAGAAGAACATGAAGATGAAGAGCCTTCTGTGGTTTCTGAGATCCCTGAAGATCAACTTTTAGATAAGATACTTATGGTAACACCTTCGAATGAGAACTTTTCTGTACTTGTTATACATCAGATTGGTCAAAGGTTTTTTAGAAATGAGATGATGAATTGGATCAAAGCTACTAAGATTATTGAAACTATTGATTATGATAGGCTTAAAGCGGTTTTCCTTACTAAGTGTATGGACTTTGAAGAAAAGATTATTAGTATTAAAGCGGATGGACTACCTGAATATGAATTCGAAATCAACTAGTTTTAAATCTTAGGTTTTATTCTAATATGGTTTTTAAGGTTATAATAAAAGTTTTAATTGCTGTAGTCTGAAATTTAAAAGAAAAAATATTAAATTTTAACTTAAACCAGCCAAAATTTTCTCACAAAATACATCCAAAATTTAACTTATAAGTCAATCTTCATAAAAATGTCATCTCAATATGTAAATACAAATATGGATATATAAACATATATGTGTCTAAGACTTGATAGTAACGACATAAATCTTCTCATATACCATTATCTCAAAGAAAGAGGCTTACAACATACAGCTTTTTCATTTATCGCTGAAGCTAGAGTAAATCTTCAAGAACTAAAACCAGGATCACTTATAAGTTATTTGTATAAATCCCTAATGATGGATGAGCTTCTCCAGCATTTAGAAGAAAAAGTAATACCTAAATAGCAATGGCTTTCTCAAGGGATGCCTGAATGTAATTCAGAATTTACTTTATTATCAAATCATAAATGCAGATATATTCAGCCACCTTCACCATTGCTTAAAGAAGATTATTCTGTACTAACAGGACATAATGACGATATAACATGTTTAAATTTCGATACAGATATTATATCAGGATCCTTAGATGGAACAATACGTATATGGCCTCAAGGATCTTCACCAATTATACTTCCTCATGTATCTGCTATATCACAATTTTCAGCTGTGTTATCTTTTGCTGTATCTCCACAAGGTAGAATTGCTTCTATATGTGAAGATGGGTATTTGAGATTTTGGAATAATAGCCATGAATTAGAAAATACAATTTTACAACCTGCGCTATTGGATGTTGTGTGGAATTCAGAAGGGACAAGGCTTATGGGTGTTACTAAGAACTTGATTTTAATGTGGGAAAGTGAGGGTTTTTATACTAAAGAAGGTATTTCTAATGTTATTAGCGCCCAGTGGAAAAATGATTGTGAGTTTTCAGTCCTTTCTGAAGATGCTGTGTGGCTCTGGGGTATTGAGTCTCAAGCCAAGAATATCCTTGAAGAACCCTGTACACAAGCTAGATGGAATATAGATGGGACTGTTTTAGGAGTTGTTTCAGCTAATAGATTAGGATTGTGGAAAGCTGATAATGAAATATGGTGGATATCAGTACGAATTGCTGAATTTGAGTTTTCTCCTCAAGAAAAAGTTTTAGTTACAGGGGGTTTTGCTGGGGAAATACAGTTTTGGGATATTGAAAGAAGGGTGATTATGAGAAGTTTTCAAGGACATGAAGGTAAAATCTTAAGAATCAGCCATAGAAAAGATGGGGAATTCGTCGCAACAACAGGAAGTGATGGGATTTTACATATATGGAAATCTGAAGAATGCCTTAAAGTTAAAAGTATCAACGTTGAAGAGATTGTGGATTTGTAATTTTTATATAGGAAATGGAGTAGTCAAGGACAAAGACTAGCGATTGGGAAGAAAGACAAGATAATAATAGCTGATGTTTATTAATAAGAATATGCAGCATTTTGCGGTAGCTTGGATAGGAGTTCTTTAAAAAGTTCTAGATTATGTTCAAGCAGGTGTTCGAATTCTTGAGTCTTGCTGATTTTCCCGAAATTTTCCCAAATAAACTGTGAAACATAATTTCCCAAGTCTTTAAACTGACAGTTTTTACTCCATGCGTATATATCTAAAGCATTGTGTATCGTAACACTATGTTTAACTTTACTTTCACACAAACTTTTAAGTCCTTCTAACAAATACATATCAGCCAATATCATAATTTCCAATGTTTCCTTAGGGTTTACTTCTAAAGTATCTGTATACAAATACTTAAACAAAGCTTCAGCCACATGATAACTTGCTTCTATTCTTATTTCCTTACTAGCACTTTCTTTCATACCACTTTGCAAAACTTTTTGAAAATGCGAACTTCTGGCCCTAAGTATAAATGATGACACATAAATTTCCCTCGAGTCATTTGTAATGATTTTTATATCAGAAATCCCAGGGCTATTAAACTGAGCCTCAATATCTTTAAGTAATCCTTGACGTTCTGTAATATTATCAGACATAATAGTTTAGAACATTATTTTACAATTTCTTATAATCTAATTCTTAAAATATAAAACATTTCAATATAATCAAAGCATTTTCCAAAGAAAAAAAAAATATAATCTTTAGATAATAAAGTAAATGGAAACAAATTACCCGCTTCTTGAGCTTGAAAAAACTACAATAGGCACAGCAGAGGGTAATACATTTGCTTATTTTATCTTGAATATCGAAGATACATCAAAAATGCTAACAATTATGTAAGTTTCACCCAGCGCTGAGCCTTGTAATGAAGAAAGTGATCCTGATATTTATGTTTCTCGTACAACATCTCAAGTAACCCAAGGTGATTTTTATATAGACAATTATATGTGGAAATCAACTAATATTGGTCCTGATAAACTGCAAATCCACCCAGAAGATGGTGAATTTAAACCAGGGATTTATTATATTGGAATTTATGCTTACAAGCCAGGACTTAATACTTTTTCAGTTGTTTATAATCAAGAAAGCATACCTGAGTCTTTAGATTTAAAAGAATCATCAGAAGGATTATTAGAAAAATGGAAATACTTTAAATTCCGTATTGAAAACCCAGGGGAAAGTAGAATTGAAATTACAGTATCCCCAGGATATGGATATTTACAACTTTATGTAAGTACGAATTTGTATTATCCTAATGAAGATGAACATACATGGAGTTCTGGGGTTTATGTTGTAAACAGACTTACTGATCCTGAGGATTTTGTTATGGAATTAGGAAACTATTTTGACCCTGATCCTTATGATGAAATTATTAAAAGAAATTTTACTAGGAAACCTGGATTGATGGAATTGGATAAGATGGTTAAGATTGTTGATAAAACTCAGGAACCTTTGAGATTTTGTATTGACACTGATGACTGGAAATATTCTAATCAAATGTGTTATGTTGGGATTAAGAATCTTGAAGATGAGCCTGTTAGTTTTAAGATTACTTTAAGAGAAGTGTTAGAAGAAAATTTGCTTACGGGAATGATTGCGGAGAAGTTGGATATTTTTAAAAGAGTTTTTGATAAAGTTGAAGGAAGTTCAATATCTCAAAATGAAAGGAAGAGAATGAAAGTTTCGGGGAAATCAGAGTTTACGTATGGGGAAATTGATTTTGTTCATATGGCACCTGTATTTGGGCTTTGCAAACCTCAAGCTGGAGAAGTGTTTTGGGACTTAGGCTGTGGGGTAGGTAAATGTATGGGTGCTATAGCTTTACTGTACCCTGAGCTGAAAAGAGTTTCGGGTGTTGAGTATTTAGACAAACTGTATGAGGCTTGTTCAAGTACAATGAATCATCTTAAAACTTTTATGTCTCCAGGTCCAGAAATCGAAGTAAAACATGGTAGTATGCTCGAAGTAGACTGGTCTGATGCTGATATTCTTTTCTCAAGTAGTATCTGTTTTCCTAACGAACTTATTGATGGTATCCTAGAAAAGTGTCACTCTCTTAAAAAAGGGGCTAAATTCATAACCCTAAAAAGTTTCCCCGAAAACAACATTTTTGAAGTCAAATACAGCATTCGAGTCAAAATGACATGGGGCAAAACTGGAGTTTATGTTTTAGAAAAAATCGTCTAATAGCTAATTATTACTATCTCTTAAAATACTTAAGCAATTATACAACTTATTGTGGTAATTGTAAATAGTATTAAAAATATCACCCCAAGCCAAAGTAATTCAGTCAAATCAACAATTAATTCAATATCTTCTAATAATAAAATTTGTATCCATCCACATAAGAGTAAGATAATTAAACAAATTAAGATAAGAATTTGACTATATTTTTGTATTTTCAAAGCTGTGTGGGATGTAGGTAACTGTATACAAACGTGGATTGTATTTGATGCTGAAAATATACCACATAAGAGCATTATAAGGCCAAATAATATAAGATAGATTGTTGTTAATGATATTTCAAGTTTAGCATAGATGGTTATTGCTTTGATTGCTAGCATAAAACTTCCGAATACCCAGACAATTGGTGCGATTATAAAACATAGGCGGCAGGTAGTTTCTCCTGTGAATATTAAGCGCAGACTTGCAAAGCAATCGTGTAATATGCTCATTAGTTTAGAGATTTATATAATGGTATTTAGATGCTTAAGATTATTATAGATAAAAAAATAGAATGGAAGATGAGGAAATATTTAGATTTGGCTTTTGAGTGGAAAGATTATGATTAGATTTATATAGTTAGGTGTTTAGAATTAGGAATTTATTATTGATTTTGGACAAATAATTGTACTAAAATTGTAATGTGGCTAATAGTCATGATTTTTTTTGCTGTTGAAGAACTTAGCTATTGAACTTCGAATTTCAAGAATTTTATGCTTGATTTTGAAGTTATGTCACTTTGTATTTAAGTTAGAAATTATTAGATGCATCTTGTTGCTTTAAGTGAGGCTGAATTCTTTTCAGAGGAGTTTTCTTATTTAAAATCTTTCTTTTCACTAAACTAAATTTTATAATTACTAAATTAATTATTTGTGGAGTGTCATAAATTATCCATCACTATTAATCTGGATTTGCATATTCACTGTTTCAAATGGACACGATTAAACTTAAACTGTTTTAAAAATCAGATTGATAGTCCCGTTAATTCTTAAATGCTCTCAATTTCTTCAACTTCATATTCTTTGCAGCTGGCCATGATTTTCTCAATAATATTTACTTTACCCCAGCAACCTCACATTGATTTTCTGAGATACTTCCCTTTACATAGACTGATTTAATCATGAGAAAAAAAATTTTCCTCAGAATATCTTATGATTTAAACTTTTCCATCTAAAAAACAGGTTCCAGTTTTTTTTGTCTTTATATAAGCAAACTTTTCGATTTCATTACAAAATTTAAAAAACCAGAACATATTAGTGAAAATATTGTCTATGTGACAAAATCATTATACAACTATGTTAATTAATCCTCCTATCCACACTTATCATAAGTTTTTCTCATATTTTTCCAAAACCCATTAAAACAGCACTTCAACATACATTTTCCAACAATAAACCTTATAAACTATTCCCCATTAATCTCTAAAAAAACTTCTTCAATTTAATAACTTTTCCATCATCTATATAATCATTCCAAAAAAAACCCTTAAATTATATAAATGGACTGTGAACTAGTATGTATGAGCTGTAATAAAGCACAAGATTACAAAGTCAACATGTCCCAATATCATGGACTATGCGAAAGACATAAACACATGGCAGATCAACTAATAAAATGCTTGCACTGTAACTCTTTTGTCCCTAAACTGTTCATTTCATCCTTTGACCATTGTGTTAACTGCTCAAAGATAGCTAAAAATGTCTACAAATATTGTAATCACAATGCATGCGAAACTTGTTTTATAAATCCTTGTCCCTTATGTTTGAATTTATGCAATTTCTGTATATCCTCTAAAGGTGAAAATTTAAAGAATTGCAATCATTTGATATGTTATGATTGCTTTGATGAAAACAAAATGTGCCCTTTATGTAAAAAGCCTATAGAAGATTTTATTGAAATTTGTGATTATTGTAACAAAGGCTTGGTATGTGAAAAATCCAGAAAATGCAAACATAAATTGTGTATAGAATGCTTTAAATACAGTGAGAAATGTTGTATGTGCGAACTTTTAGAGATGAAATATTATGAAGTTTGTGATAATTGTAAAAGGGATAAAGAACCGATAAGTACTAAAAACTGTGAGCATAAAATATGTGTCAAATGCTTTGAAAAAAAGATGCAGTGCCAATTGTGTCTTGATATGGAAAAAAGTGTGGAATATAAAAAAGAGGTTAAAAAAGGAAATGCGATTGTTGAACAGTTTGATTGTAGAGGCCAAAAAAATAAACACCAAAGCGAAAGGGTTTTGAATAAAGAAGACAATCAGGAAAATATGAAAATTAAAAATAGTCAAAATAGTCAAAATAATCAAAGAAAGCAAAAGTGGAATAAAAGTAAGACTGATGAGAATGTTGAAGAAGAAAAAACAATTTATAAAGCGGAATATGATAATATAGCACGATCTGCTAATATGGAAAAAAAAACCCAAAAACCAGAAACTGTTAATTTAGTCAAACCTGCAGAAATAAAACCTTATAGTTCATTAAAAGAATCAAGTAAGAAATCTATAAATGCCAATCTAGATAAAAATAAAGATAATAAAAGTTCCCTAAGTGATGAAAAAGATAAGAAAGATAGAGTAGAAAGTAAAGGATCTCTTTCGAAAATAGAATCTTTGCCATTTAAAAAGCAAGGGGAAAAAAGTAATATGGCAAGTATTAGTGAAATAAAAGACATTAAGGCAGATAAAGTACCCTCAAAAACTACTAGAAATATACAAACTACAAAAGATAAGCCAGTTGTTGAAACTATTGAAGAAAATAAAGAGAATAATAAAAAAGAAAATAAGTTGATAGAAAAAAATATAGAACCTGCCAATGAAAAAACCGAAAATATATCAAAAAATATCAAAAAAGATGTTAAGCCTGTTAAAGAAAAAGCCGAAAATATACCAAAGAATGAGCAAAATAGCACAGCATTAGAAATGAAAGAAGCAATTACCATAAAGCCAACTAAAATTCAATTTGAAGATATTAGCCACACTGAAAGTGATACCATGGATCATCTAAAGCATAAACCAACTGATGAAATTTATAATACTGATGAAAAATCAGACATCATAGAAATAAATAAAATTCAAAGTAAAGAACAAAATATCCTTGAACCGGAGAACATTATTATAGAAAAAAATATCATTGAAGAAAAAAGTATTGAAAAGAAAAACCTTATAAAAGAAGAAGAAAAATAGAAAAAAGTATTGAAAATAAAAACCTTATAAAAGAAGAAGAAAAATACATTGAAGAAAAAAAATGCATTGAAGAAAAAAAATGTCCAGAACAACAGGGAAAAAATAGTAAAAAATCAAATAAAAGAAAAAATAAAAAAGGTAGACGAAATAAACAGAATTATAGCAATGAAGAAAAAAACTTGATAACTGGAAATTCTGATACAAAAGATTATGCTGAAAATAAAAATGATGATATAACTAGTTGTAGTATCAAAGTGCCTATCGATAAGAACGATTTAAATATGGCAAATGATTTTCATGAACGAGAATATGCAGTGGAAGGGAAATCAAGATTCTTTAATATAACTTTGAAAATCATTGGTGTTATATCTATGGTAGTATGCTGCAAATATGGATACAAATGCATCAGAAACTCAAGGTTTTGCAAAAGGAAATATGATTAGTAACTATAGTTTTTGGTTTTTTTTATTAAATTGAATAATAGATTCTTAAGTAATGAGTTTTCAGGAACCAAGTGATCTAGAGATTTCATAAATAATTACAAGTAGAAAATAAAAATTCAAAAATTCAAACACCTATCCTTTAAACCTAAAAATCTATTTTAACTCTTATATCTACCTATCAAATAAATCATCAAAAGCAATAAATTCCCATATCTCCAGTATTGAGTGTTAATTTCTTTTAACCTGTTTTACAAAACCCTCCAATTCCAAAAAAAATTCCCTATCTCCCAAAATATTCCTAATCAAATCCTCTCTCAACCAAAAAGCATCTATCTTCACATCACATTTTAAATCCAATATCAAACCTACTAAAAACCCCATAAATCTCAGTCAGTTTCCATATTATAAATCCATTATATAAAAAATCATTATCTCCAATAATCATCACAGCCTCTCTTATCCTTCCAAATCCCTGTAACCCTTCTACCAATCCTCTAAACCCTTTACCAGCCAATAATAAATATTTTTTCATACATTTCTAAGTCTATCATAAACATTAAAAACAAAAACTATAAACTAAATAATGAATGCTTCAAAACCCTATCGAGAAATTCAGCTAGATGGTCAAATCCTCATAAACGAAACCTCATTCAGTAACAACCGAATGTTTATATCCCCATACACTCCTCGTTCATTCTTATTCCTCGCATTCCTCAATCAATTTTACAACATCCCTTTCACATATTTCATATCTTTAGCAACTATAGAAATCTACTATAAAAACCAATACTCAACCTTTATTCTTTTATTATTCCTTATAATATACGGCTTAACAAAAGAATTCATAAGTGCTTGGTGGATTTGGCAAATCGAAAAAAGAATTCAACTTGTTCAAGTTAAAAGATGGAATGGAAATAATTTCCATATAATCAACAGTCAGGATTTATATGTTGGGAATATAATTGTTGTTGATAAAAAAGCTCCTGCTGATGTGGTTATTCTAGCTGGGGAGGATAAAATTGGGGTTTTTAACAGTTATGTTACTGAAGGAGAGTGGAAAGAACCTGTTAAAGAGATAAAGAAAATTGTAAGTTTAGAAAACACTGATTTTTTTGGTATAAGCAAATTGTTTGGGACAGTCGAAGTTGATGAAGCCAATGGGAATTTCGGGTCTTTTGATGGGAAAATAAAATTAAGAGGCCGGCCTAATTCTTATAAACTTTATTCGAAAAACGTGATTTATCAAGGAACTGAAGTTAATTCGAAAATCCTTGGCCTTGTTGTATACACTGGAAAAGATACAAAGTTTTCTAGGTCGTTAAATTGCACAATAAATTCAAGTTTTATGAATTCTAAACTATCGAAAATATCAGCTGTTTTTGTTATTATCCTGCTGATTTATATGATAATTTCAATTATTATTTGCTTTGGGTTTAAGAATAATGAGAGTTTTCAAGATGTAGTTATTGAGTATTTTATAATGTATGGAGATTTAGTACCGATTTCAGCTTTTGTTATTGTAGAAATTGTGAGGGTTTTTAATTTGGTAAGGTTTTGGATGAAATTTGATATGGCTAAAGTTAATAATTTACAAAGTTTGGAAAATGTTGCAAAAACTGAGATTGTAGCTATTGATGAAGAATGTGTTGTTAGTGAAGTTGTTGTGGCAAAATATTATGTTGGGGATGGGATTATTGATATGAGGCATATGGCTAGAGATTATGGAGATACTTTTACTTTGACAACAGAAAGGGCTGAGTTTGTGTCTTTTTGCCGGCCAGAAACACCGATTAATTTTCAGTTTTGGAAACTACTACTTCTTGCCACTTCTGCTATTAAGGAAAATAATGTTTATATTGGACCAAAAGATGAGATGTCACTACTTAAAACTATAGAAGATCTTGGTTTTGATATTCATATAAAAACAAAGGATAGTATAAATTTCAGTTTTGATAACCGCAAATATTATTTTAAAATAATCCAACTTAACAATTATAAATCGCGAACACGTATTATTGTATCATCTCATACTGAATCTTATTTCCTAGTCCAAGGATACTTTACTTCAATCTTCCCAATCTTCACAGAAAAAACAAAAGAAAAACCTGAATCCATATGCAATAATCTAATCTCAGAAGGTCTTCGTCCTTATATTCTTTGTTCTAAATACTTACCCCTTGAAGCTATAAAAAAAATCACAAGTAAATTCGACTCTTTATCACATTCACTTATAAGCCAAAGTAAAAAAATTGAAAAAATCTTATCGAAATTAGAAAATGCCTCAGAGTTCCTTGGAATTGTAGGCCTTGAAGATAAAATCCTTAAAGAAACCCGTGCTTCTTTATCAAAACTCTTATCTGAAAATATAAAAATTGTTGTTTTTTCATCAAGAAGTAAAGTTAAAGCAAGTAGTGTACTTGATGTTATAGACTCACCAGTTATAATACCACTTATTGATTTAGATAATGAAGTACAATCATATAGAGCTTTATGGAAATTTATTATAGATGTTATTTATAAACTAAATTCAAGAAGACAATCTAAGAGAATTGATACAATTAAAGAACTAGAGGAATCAAGTCAATCATTACCAGGGAGATATAGTGAAGGGGAGAAAATTATTGCAAATCATAAATTATATAGGAAATTCAGCATAAATCCTAATATTGATTTTTTGAAAAAAACTTATAAAGGGGAAAAAAGATATACGGTTATGTTGGATAGAGTAACTTTACAATCTTGTATGAAAAGCGATAATACAAAAAGGTTGTTAACTTGTGTACTTTATGGAGCTGATGTTATTGCTTTGTGTGATATGATGCCTGAAGATTGGGTTAGGGTTGTGAAAATGCTACAGGAAAATGTCAAACATAAACCGGTTGTCTTAGGAATTGGGAATTCAAAATGGGCTTTGGCTGTATGTCAGAATTCAGGCATTGGAGTCACAACAAAAAAATCTCTTGTTGGGGATATTTCCGGATTAAGCCTTGCTCAGATTCCTGAGTTGATATCGTTTTGTAAGGCTAGTTACTCTTTAACATATTTTTCAATATTTTGGAAGTTTTTTAACAATGCGGTTTTAGCAAGTTTTTTACTTTTATTTCAGTCTTTTACAGAATTTTCAGGATATTTGATATTTCCTAATAAGCTTAAGATACTATTTAATTTGATAACAAGTATACAGTTGATGTCTAAAAATTATTCAAATCCACGAATTCTTCAATATATAATAATTGGGACTATATTGGTTGGTTGTGTGATTGTCTTTGGTTTGATAACTGGTTATAGTATGATATTAGAAAATGGAAGAGTTATTGATTGGGAAACTATGGCTATGATGGATTTTGTTATTTTGACAGGAAGTATTATTTTCTTATGCTTTCTTGAAAACAGAAGTTATTATCTTGGATTATTAACTATTGCAATTTTGGCTACTATAATGGCTATATATGATAAAGGAAATACAGTCAATTCAGGTGTTTGGATGATACAAGTAACATTTGGTGTACTGGTTTGTGTATCCTTACCTTCTATGGTATATTTTATTATTTCAAGAATAGAACCAGTTTTTAATAACAGATTTCCATATAATAACTTTAGTGAAGTTTATACATCAACTCAATATGGGACTTCTGATTCTAACTCAGTAAAAATGCACTATTTTACAATGAAATTCAAAGAAAAACATACTGAAGATTACTATAAACAAACCTATATCCAAGAAAGTCTTGGGGTAATTCAAGTTTCTATAATTACTGTATCTATAATAATCCTCTTTTGGGCAATTCTAAACTTATTTTTAGGTGATTCGAAAATAGAAACGATAATACGTTTTTCATGTGCTGGACTATTTTTCTTATTGTTTTTAACAACTTTTTTAACAAATTATAAAAGGCATTATATCAGATACACAGTGTTATTATCTTTGACTACAGCAATAGCTAAATTTATAGCTGAAATTACAGGAAATGAATTCAGTGTTATAGCTTCAGTTATGATTCCTGCTGTTACTTATATTTTATTTAATGTAGATTGGGTTTATTTGACTTATGTTAATACTTTATCTCTTATTTTCAGTATTATAACATTGAGTTTATATTTTAAAAATGCATCTATGTCTATTTTATGCATAATATACAGCATTTTTGTACTTGTATCACTAACTTTATTTACTAGTATTTTTGGGTATATGCTTGAAAAGTATTATAGAAATGTTTTTAAACTTACAATATACATTAAAAAACAAGTTGAAAAAAGTTTGAGCATATTAGAAATATTATTACCTGAATTAGTTATTGATAGAGTTAAAGCTGGGGTTAGGTATATTGCTGATGATCAAGGAGAAGTTACAGTTCTCTTCTGTGATATTTGTAATTTCGAACAACTTTGTAATGAGTATCAACCAAACGAGTTTTCCGCTCTACTCGACTCTGTCTTCTCAATCTTTGATGAACTCTGTGAAAACTATGGAATTACTAAAATTGAAACAGTAGGAAAAACATATATGGCTTGTTCTGGACTAAATAAACAAGTATTTGGAGACTCTCCTTGTATACGTTTAGCTATAGATTTAGCTTTAGACATGATAAGAGAAAGTAAAAAAATCAATTTAAAAACTGGAAAACTTTCAGTTAAAATCGGTATCAATACAGGACAAGTAACAGCAGGTGTTGTAGGTTTTCATAAGCCACAATTTTCTCTTGTAGGAGATACTGTAAATACAGCATCTCGCATGTGTTCAACTTTAGAAACATCAAATTCTATACAAATCTCTAGAAGTACATATGATGCTTTAGAAAATAAAGATGGAATTGAATTAACGGCTAATAAGATTTTCGCTAAAGGAAAAGGCGAAATGGAAACATTTCTTGTTAAAGAAGGGGTTTTTGTTGAACAGAAAAAAGAAGTCAGTTTATTGGGTGTTGGGGGGAGGACTTATAAAATTATGAATTGGAGGCAGAGTGTGTTACAAAGGGAAGATACAGAGATTATAAAAAGTGTTTGGTGGCTTGGGTTTACAGAGACGAAAAGGGAAAAAGAATATAGGATTAGTAAGCTGGAATCGAAATATTGGAGTTTGTTTGGAGGGTTGGCAATTAATTGTGTTTTGCAAATAGGGCTACTAGTTATAGAAATCTGCAGTTATACAATCTATAAAACTCCAATCTATGGGATAATACTAAAATCATGTATAATCTGTATACAAATTCCCTTATTATTTTTACACTCCAAACTGTACACAAAATATTTACACCAATTTTTACTTATACTCATAATAGTCCTAATGCTCACAAACTCGATATTATCAATTAGCACATGGCCAGGAACAATTTCTACATTAGAACTTTGTTATATCATTTTGTTTCTAAATCACATGATTAGTTCAAGGATCCTAGTAATGACTACTCTTAATATAACTTTGCTTTTTGCATGGTTCCTTGCACTTGGAATCAGTTCATATTTCTTCATTTCCGAGTTCTTTTTACTTATATTTTTTTCTGTTATAAATCTATTTTCCTTATACCGAAGTGAAAAAAAACATCTTAAAAGTTATAATCTACAAGTACAAGCAAATAAAGAAATAAGAGAAACTGAACATTTATTAGTTCAAATGATGCCTGCTCATGTTGTACATAGTCTAAGTGAAGGTATTCCAATAACTGAAAAACTTATGGATATAACTATTCTTTATGCAGACATAGTTGGTTTTACAGCTTGGAGTTCAGGTAAAAATCCTAAAGAAGTTGTCCAGATGCTTTCTAATCTTTTTACTGAATTCGATAAAAAATGTGTAGAACTTAATGTTTATAAAGTTCATACTATAGGTGATTGTTATGTCGCTATGGGGTATTTATCTGGTCAAAGAGACCCTGTTACTGAATGTTTAAATGTTTTTCATATGGCCCAAAATATGATTGATATTATATTTAAAGAAAATCAAAATTATAATATGCAATTGGCGATGAGAATTGGTATTCATACAGGGGATATTATAGCAGGGGTTATTGGGAATAAAGTAGTAAGGTATGATATATGGGGAACTGATGTGTTGATTGCTAATAAGATGGAAAGCAATGGGAAGTCAGGGGAAATTAATGTTAGTGAAAGTTGTAAAAATATACTTGAAGGTGTTATTGGTGAAGAATATGAATTTTCTTTTAATAAAGAGATTGGAAAAAATCCTGCATGTAAAAGCTATTTTGTGTATAGAAAAATTATCAGTGAAGAATAAAATTGAAAAATAGTTTAAAATTGAAATTTGAATGTATGTATTATTAGTATATAATTTTATGTTTTATATTAGATTGTTAAATTATTACATAAAAATAAATAATTTTAGCTTTTGTATGTCTTGAATACTTTTAAAATATATGATTAATAGCTAAAGTTGCAAGTTATGATTATTGAATTTGATGTAATTTTTACTTTGTTAGATATAATAAATATATTATATCAAAAAACTTTTGAATTTTACTAAGGTAATACAAATTTCGGCATGGGGTATAATAAAAAAAAGCTCAGCCATATCGTTTTAATAATGCCTCGGCTCAATAAAAATTCTGCAGGCTGATGTTATAAAATTGTATGAGGTTTGTAAAATTAAAGTCAAAGTTATTTTTATAATCATATTCTTTGTTGCTTATAGGAAAAGATTAACTAAATAGATTTAAGTGATATAGCACTTTAGTTTATAAAGCTTAGAAAGAATATAGTATATATAAAACTCAAATAAGTAGTAGAAATAGTTCTTTAAGATTGTAATAATAGTAAAGTTATAATTCTAAATATCTATTCGATGATTATCGTGTTTACTAATTGTAAAGAACAGGTTTAAAAGGTTAGAAGGTGCTATAGCTTAATAAAAATCATAAAAACAAAATTATTAATAGTTTCGAAGGGATAAAGACTTCCTAAGGGTAAATTCACTAAGAAACCTGTACAAAAATCTATTAATTCTATTCATAAAATTTTATATTTTTTGAATTTTGATACAGAAGAATCTTAAAATAATAGATTACTTATAGAAAGATTAAAGACTGCAAGGTTTTTCCTTTTTGATACTTGATTATAATTATAAAACCTAAAAATAATTTTGGTATTACTGACTAAAAATGCTAAAACTAATGGAATAAAATATTTTCTGAGAATGATTAATTATATTACTACCAAAGCGAGTAGAATTATATAATAAGAGAATTCGCATGTGTATAATATTATTTAATTATTCTCATAGATTTATGCTAAAATAGCTAGATATAAAATGACCTCATCAGAAGACTCATCCTTAAATTGCACTAAGTGTTTTACTTCAAATAATAGAGAATATTCTTGCTCTGATGAAACTATAGGTAATAATACTTCCTGCTCACGCAGTTCTAGCCAACCAAGTGATTCGCAAATAATCATACTTATAGTTATTCCTATAGGATGTGTTATTTTATTTTGTGCTATGTAAAGACTATTTAGTTGTATTTATTTAGCATATAGAAGAAAACGATCAATGTCATTTTCTGATCAGGATAGTGATAATTGGACGCGTGTCAGTAGCCCTAGACCTATGAGTATACAGAGTTTAGAAGAAGAAATTAATCCTAATATAGAAGTGAATATACTTGATAACACGATGATGACAAATATTGCTATGAGCAATACTGACAGAGAGATTATAAAGAGTTATGGAAATCCTGAGATTAAAGATGATAATAGCTCTGAAATACATGATATTATTGTTGAAGAAAATAAAGAAGGAGATTTTAGCTTTGGAAAGTAATACATTAATATGCATATTACTAAGGATATGATGAATAATATAACAAAACAATATTTGATTGACTTTTTACATATTTTTTCATTTTTACATTTTTTTGACGAAATATATTCTGTTAAGTTGATAAAGGTCAGAAATTTAAGCATAATTGTTCTAATAAATCATCATAAAGCATAGATGCGATTTTTTGTCTAGTTTTAAGTATGATTGCAAAATAGAAGTGAATATATTATATTAAGATTAAGTTAATACTTCAAGATTGATAAAAATAATTTTATGATTATAAAGACTGCAATAAATAGATTATTTATATTTGATACTTGTTTACTTTAGATGCTGAAATAGAATAATATATTTATTTTTATAACTATACATTTTAATATTCAAAAGACTATTTTTACAATAACTGCAATTAGAATATAGTAAAATCATAAAAATTAATAGATAATATATATTCCTTTTATAACTCAAGTTAACTTTGAACACACTAATAATAAATAGCTAATTAGGAATTCCAAACTCAACCAAAAACTAATTTCCATATAAAAACCCTTTTCTTAAATCATAAAAACTTTCCCATCAAATAATCCCTTAAATCAATTCAAAACATTGTAAGTGGCATTAGAAAAATATGAAGCGTAGAAGGACAATATTAGAATACATGCCTGTAAAAAGCTTAAGACCAAATGGTAGTGTATGTAGATACCACCCTGAATGTATTGGAAATCCAATATCAAACTTTCAAGCTTTATGTTCAATTATGGTTGCTGCTCAAGAAGGTATCCTTTATATTCTAAAGTATCATGTTGAAAACACAAAAAAAGATTACTATAAAGAAAGTTATGGACCATTTCGAAGAAATCTTTTGCATCTTACAGCTTTTTCTAACAATATTGAATGTATAAAATACGTTCTTGAGAATAAACTTGCGAATTTATTCTCAAAAGATGAACAAAACAAATTCCCAGTAGATCTAGCAAGAGATGAAGGTAAAATTTTGATACAAAAAGAAATGAATTGGCAAAGACGTAAAGCTTTCATTTTCATGTATAGCTTTAGTAAAAAAGAACTTCCGGTTAGTATAATTAGGATACTAGTTTGTGATTATTTGTAATATGATTTTATGTAATAATAAATTTGGGTTTTTTGATTTAGCAGATACTGATGAAAATATTGTATTTTGATTATATGATAGGGTATGAAATTATATAATAGAGAGAATTGTATTGGGAAATTTGGAAATATGCTTTGAGTAGGTTGGAAAAAGTTGATTTAGTAAGTTTTATTTTTGTATGGAAAAAAAGTTAAAAAGGATGAATTTTTTTTGAAATAGATGTATAGCTTTTATAATATTGCTCAATAGTTTCTAGTTATTTTTCGTCATTTTGTTTATTATAATATTTCGTTTATCTCTTATTTGAATCTAATTTTATATTGCAATTTATCATTTCAAATCCATCTTCCTGCAACAGCCTCCGCAAATATCCAAATAAACAAATTTTTTAATAAAGCAATTAAGCCTCCATCCACATAAGCCCAACCTCTAAAATCTAAAAAAACCTATAAAACTTAAATCAAAAAATCTAACTTAAATGTTTATCTGACAAAGTAGCGCAGTGCCAAGCAAAGTCCATTTATCAGGTATTTCCTCAGAAGGTAAATCAACATAAACAACAAAATTAGTACTAAGCCCAGTACTACTAAGTATCCCCGCTCTTTTACCAGTTTTATACACAGGACATAAATAATCCCCTTCTTTAGCCACATAATTATGCGTAGGTAAAAATTGTATAACTGGCATAGTAAAATAAATTTCCTTCTCTTGAGCATCAATCAATATCATTTCTTCAGAATCCCATCTAGCACCTTCTAAATACAATCCATAAATAAACACCCCATCATTTACAGTTTTTTTAAATTCACTAAACATAAATGGAGTGACTTCAAAAGTAAAAACTAAACAATCAATAGGTAAAGAGTATTTTCTAGAATGAGTTTGTAAGACTGCTGTTAAAAAAGACTGTGGGAAAAAAAAACCAGAAAGCCAGAAACAGTTTTGATTACCATATTTAAGCCAATCAAAAATAAATTTTACTCTTGCAGCTAAATCAGTAATCCAAGATGCTAAAGGTTTAAGTGAAGGGTATGCAACTTTAGCCCATATATCAGGAACAGTAGAGCATAAAAGGCAGTTATACATTGAAAAAAGGTCATCAGTCATAATATTTTTCCCTTTTATAGCATTTCTTAGTTCTTTTAAAGTTTTTCTCATTGTCTCAAGAAGTTTATTGAATTTTTCTATTTCCTGGAATAAAAACGTGCTTAAAGATGGAATTAACCCATTTTGATCTTGGACTAGCAAATCAGAATGTGCTGCTTTAAAATCCATAGTTTCAGGTAAAGATATTGAAATACTTTTACACATTGCATGAATAGTTTTGTCTGAATTCGATGCTTCTGAAGATATAGCTTTTGGTTGGGTTTGAATAAGACATTGGATTATTGATTCACTTGTCTGTGTTTCTAAAGTTATTTGGGCGTTTATGTTTAAACCAAATATTTCAGGGGGGTCATTATTTGGAAGGTTTCCTATATATTCAAGATAATCTTGAGTGTTTGGGATTTTATAAACTTCATTTTCAGTATAATTATAGTTTTCTTCTAACATATCAGAATTACAACATTTATTAAATGTAGCCATCAAACAAACCCTATCATTATTATCAGTAACCCTTCCTCCATAATTGATATTCCCAATAATATATTGTATCCCTTCCCAAGGAATATCTTCATTTTCTTCAACAAGTAATTTCATAAGTTTTATCGATGTATAAAAATCTGACTCATTAAATTCATATCTTATATTAAATCCCAATGGTCCATATTTCCTTCTTTCCATGACTAAAGCATGGAAAAATGATACAGCAAATACCATTTTCTTCCATACTTCTGGTCTGGCCATATCCCCAAACCCTCCACTTGCAACTTCTGAATAAACTCTCATTAAATTGCTTTTAAGCCCAGAAGGTGCTTCAGTTGTTATTTTCAAACTATTTTGAAGTATTGATACAGGGAAATAACTAGAAGGCATTGATGTTAATATCACTCTAAAATCTCTATGTCCTCCAGTATCATCTTGTAAATTATCAATAAGTGTCTCTAATGTTGGTAGCCAGGATTTAGAAAGATGACAGTTTTGTAATAAAAGCCAAAAACCTCCTGATTTTGATTTTTCAAATGCATCTTGAGCTTTATTCCCTTGACCTTGTCCTAAAGATATAGTTAAAAACTTATCTCCCATACCCCTTTCTTTTGTTATTTTCATTATGTTTTCTACTGGATCAGTTCCTTGAGATAATATAAAAACTATTGGGGTTTTTTTATCACTTTCATCAAAAAGTTCTTCAATATTAGAAATTGGCGCTTGGGCAAAATAACTTCCTAGGATTTTCTTAGCATATTCGTCTATTGTATACATAACTTTTTCAGGACGAAAGACTTTTATTAGAAGTATTCGAGAAAATGTGTCGATAAGATTGTATTTGTTTGGGATTTCAGATTGAAGAATGTTACCAAAAATATAATCTGACCATTGAGGTTTGTTGAAGGTTATATCGTCAGAAAGTCCATCAAAAGGTAGGAGTTTATCTAGTTTACAGATTAGATCCCATTGGATTTCTGTTAGTTTCCCTTGTAATGGGTTCTTTTTTGGGTTTTTTTTGTTGAGTAAACCTCCACCTCGAATGAAATAATTCCAAGCTTCAGTTGAAATGGAGTTAGCATTACGTTCTATTGCTGCAGCAAAAAGGAAAGCTAAGAGTTTTTTATCTTTTTCAAATAACCCACGACAGATCACGTTATAGATAGTTTTTGTGATATTTGAGATTATTACCTGCACCCTATCTTTAGTTTCAGTAGTGTTTTGTATAGCATTACAATAAAGTTTTGTATAAAAAGCTAATGAATACTGATACATAGGGTTTATCCCAGGGATTGAAGCTATGACAAAATATAGCACAGTCCCTCTAACAGCTATATTTCTAAAAGTATCCCTTGATGCATTAACACTTTTTTCCACCTGTGCAGTTGCCGCAACTCTTCTTGTAATATCTTTTGATGTACTTTTACTTTTTTGTAATGCAGCTATCAATGCAAGATTATCTAAAATATACCCTTGACTATCAGCAATCATATCTAAAATCGAATTCTGTAAATCTTCTAAAGTTTTTTGATCATAAGCCATACTCACAACAATATCATCCCTTTCTTTTTCTAATTTAGGATTTTCTAATCTAACAACTTCAACTAATAATTGATCTTCAAGGCCAATACTTGTAACAGTAAAATTAATAACATTTAAATTGCCAAAAATATCAGGAAGAAAATTAGGGTTTGAATATTTACATATAAGAAACAATCTGAAATTGTCATCAAATGAGATTTCTAAATCGGCTAGTTTTATCATAACCCTTCCATCATCTTTTTTATAGAATTTCCTACATATAACATTTTGTAATGAAGAGTCTATACTTTCCCCTACATCTTCAAGAAGTACAGGTTTTCCTTGTGATAATCCAGCTTCAAGAGCTCTGATAAGGTCTTTAGCTTCTTTTGTCCCAGTTTTTGAAGCTTTAGCTGTTATTAGATTATTGGTTTTTTCTGTGTTTTTAAGCCACCTTCTAGCTTGTTCTTGTGGGTCAATAATCATAGCCCATTTGATTGAATTGACAACTATTATACTATTTTCTATAGAAAGTGAGTCTTTTGGTAGACCAGCTATTTGCCAAGCCCGTATTTGTATAGGTTTTCCTAATGAGTTTATGATTGAGTAATCTTCAGAAATCAAAACATTTAAGTTTTTAACCATATCATACCACATATTCCTCAGCCCTTCTCTATATAAATCACTATATACACCCATATAACAAATACACCCTGCGTTTATCATAGCTTCTCCTTCTATATACTTAAGCGAATCTTCAAGTTTATCTAAAGTTTCTCTCCATTTAACCCCTTCTTCAGCAAGTAGTTCTAATAAAAGTTCAGCCCTTTTAACCCTATCCATAGTAATTTTTATTTTTTTCTCCAAACTTGCCACTTTAGCTTCAGTCAATGCACACTCATCTTTTAATAATCTAACTTTATCTTCTACAGCTCTAAGTTCATCTTGTTTGCTTTGTAGTTTTTCCATATCACTTTTAAGTTTAATTTGCATTGCTGAAACTTTTTCCCTTTTTGGTTTTACTAATTGATATGCTTCTGTGAATTTATACATAGCAATACACCATATACATAAACTTCTTGCTGCTTCTGAACTTTGGGCAACTGTTTCAGGTTGAAATTCTGGCCTTGATACAATTGCCCTTAGTTTTTTGAATATATTATTCGTAACTGATTCTCTTTGATAATTAATCAACCGTTGTAAAAAGTCCATTTGACCTAAGACGCTTATAGCATTAGTCCAATCACTTCTTTCATTAAGAAGAATACAAACAGCTTCCATGACCATTTTAACAGCTTCAGGAGGTTTTAGGTATTTTTTAAATTCAATAATATCTTTTTTGTTTTTTTCTAATGCTTGTACTGCTTTTATTGCAGCTTCAAGTATAGGCATTGCTTCTGCTAAATCTTTTTCTGCATCATCAGCTCGGACTTTACATTCTTGTGCTTGGATTTCAATGAATTCTGTTTCTTTTTCAACTGTTTCCTGAAGCTCTACAGCTGATTTTGTCTCTTTTTGCACTTCAATATAATAATTCTCAGCTTTTTTCTTTTCAGACTCTAAATCAGGGATCATTTGCTGTAATTCAATCTGACTTTCTGCGATTATTTTCCTTGTTTCATGTAATTTCTCTAAACCATTACTAAGTTTTTTCTTCCTCCCAAGTATGTTTGTGTTACTTTTCCTTACAAGTAATGAAAAAAGTTCAAGAAAATCAAAGAAAATTTTTGGGGTCACATAAGCAACTCTACGCATCTCTTCAGCGAATTTACTACTTGTTGTTTCTGATGATAAATGCATTGAACTTGCTAAAGAACTTAAAGTTTTACATATTGATGAAGAAAAATCAGTAAGTTTAGCTGAAGCTACAGATAATAAAGCTTGTTCAGGCCAGTTTTCAAACCAATCTAAAGTACTACAATTTACTAATGCTGGGAACATTCTACAACGATTTCTTAATACATTTCCAACAGGTGATGTACATAGTATAACATGTAAATTATCTTTGACTCTATTTAAAAACTCATTATATATATTTTCTTTTGTATCTGCAAGTTTTAATTTGTCTACAACATCAGGTCTTAGATTATTGATTATAGTTTCCATTTCTTCATCTGTAAAAAGGTCGGTAACTTCACCTGAATTTATTAGAGCGTTTATGTCTTCTAGAAAACTATCATGGATCATATGTTGATCTGAGAAAACAAATGCAAGGTTTTTATTGTTTACAGCTGAAATTTCCATCATTTTTTTGAGATCGTCATGAAAGTTGTCGATATTGTAATTTTTTATAAGTTGGATTGTATAGATTATATAAGAAAGTAAGAAGGAACCTAGCATAGCTAAGCTTTGTTTACCTGAACCACCAACACCGATAAGCATCATATGACCTCTTGCAGGGAAAATACCACGGGAGATGTGAAGTATATGGGATAAAGCTTCATCAAATATTTCTAAATTCATTTTTTGCTTGTTTTTACTGTTGAAATCTTCAAGACGGTCTTCGATAAGTTTTTTTATCCTTCGTTTGTCGATAATTTCTTCGTAAGATGGGTTTAAATTGTCTATTGTGTAAAGATTAGAAAAAATTAGAGGATGAGCTTCGAGCCAGTCATCTTGTAGGAAATTTACTTTAAAGTGTTTGAAACCTGTGGATGTGAGGTTGGTATAGAACCAGAGACGGTCTTGAGATGTTGTAAGACGGTCGTAGAATACTCGGCAGCATTCGTGAAGCCAGAGTTTAGTTAGTTTATCGACGTTAGGGATTGTGGCTGGGGTAGAAAATGTTGAACCCTGAATAACTTTGCTAACATCACGTAAGTTGTACTTATAATGAAACTTAGATGGAGTAGGTTTTAGCTTCATTACAACTTTTTCATAAATCTCAATAGTTCCACCAATAATCACAGTAATTGATTTTCTAACAGATTCAGCAAAGCTTTTATCAAAATGATTATTAAGTATAGCACTGAAAATTGTTGACATAATCGCATGGCTTGGTTCAGGCAAATAAAACACATGGAAATGCCTTAAAAATCTAGGAGATAAATCTTGAAGCCCACTAATCCCTGAAGCACAATTTAAGACGAAATTGCAAATTTTCTTAAAAAAACCTTTTTTTCTATCATAAAACCCTTCAGTATCCATAAGTTGTCTTAATAACTCTATTGGAGCTTGGGTATCATAAGCATCTTTTGCAGGCATACTCACATCATCTAAAAACATCAACAGTTTCCTATTAGAAGCTCCTGTAAAAACCCCAGCAGCTTTCCTTTCAAGCTTAGCTTCAATATACTGTTGAACTTTTTCACTTGTAGTCCTTGCTGAAAAATTAGCCCTTACTAATTCGATTTCTTGTTTAGCTAATTGATCATTAACATGCATTGTAATAAGACTAGATTTCCCAACTCCAGATCCTCCTATTAGTAAAGTAGATACATTTTGACTGTATAGTTTATTAAGAAGATAAGTATAAGTAGCTGTGATTGGTGTGGGTATCAACACCTGAGCCAAACTCATTTCTTTACTCAAAACAATGCTCGGTATCAAATCCTTCCATGACTGAAACGCGCAGCTCTTATCCAAATAATAATCATAAACCATATCAGGTATAGGAAACAATGACGACTGTGAAAACAAATGCCTAATAGTATTTGAAAACTAAATATTCCTTACCCTTTCCTGTTTGCTCCCATCCAAAAATGCCCCAATAGTCCAAATAACCGCAAATGCAAAAATCGCCGTAATATGTTTAACCTTAGGTAAAGGTTCTAACAATATACTCAAAAACTTACACAAACTACAAACTTTATGTATTTCTGAAGTAGGTACCATATCACTTTCATAATCATAAACCCTAAACAAAGGTGGAAGAATACTATTAAAAAGTGTATTCAAAGCATCCCTATGTTCTTTAGATTCATATTTCTTAAGCCAAGTATTCATTAACATCTGCCAAGTTAAACTTTCATTAGGTATAAAAACCATACCACATCTACTAACTGTAGCCGGTGAAGCTTTACTTAAATCCATAACTTCAAATAATATTCTCATTGTTGGCTTCAATTTAATCCTTTCACCATTAGGTAAACATAACATCATATTATCATCAAGAACAGTATTCATACTTTCAATCCATAAAGAATCAACAGGACCATCAAAAACTACCCAATTTAATTCAGGATTAGAACCATTTGTTATTTCTCGGAAAATACTTGATGCTAAACCATCTTTCCAATCTTGAGTTAGAGGATTCATATCTCCATATAATTCACCTATTGTTATAGATTTTGGGTTTAAACAGTGTACTTTTATACCTTTGATTTTACTTAGGATTGTATAAATTGTTGTTTTTCCAGACATCGCTGGACCTAAAAGCATACTACCAAATCTAACTTGAACTGTGTCGTTAAGTTCAAAGATTTTCTTTTCAAAGTTTTCTGGGCATAAGTAGTTTTGCGTTTCTATGATTTTTTGGATTTTTTCATGGAGATCAGAGTTGTCTGAGGGTTTTATGATAACACCTGGGAATAAGTCACGGACTAGAGCTTTAAACAGAAGGGCATCTTTAGCGATAAGTTTTGGCAAGTTGCTTTCGTTCATAGCTTGGATTAACATGATTTCCTCATCGGTTTCTTCAAGTTTCCTTCGAATATCCCCTGCTGTTAAAAGAACACTTTTCAAAGCTCTTAAACCAAAATCATAATGATGCTGAATACTCAGTTGCTCTGATGCTAGTTTATATAATTGGACTATTTTCTTACTAAGCCTTGTACCTTCTTGAAAACCTTCAGCCATAAGCATTATTTCAGCTATCATTGCATAATCAGGTATCATCATAGCAACAGGTCTAAAAAGTACTTTCAAATTATCAGGTAATTCTGTTCTCCCAGCATATCCAGGATTCATAGTAACAAAAACACTAAAACCACTTTTCAAAGCTATTTTCCTTCCTTCAAACATAAAATCCTTAACATTTAGCACTTGTGCATGTTTTATTGTCTGTAATTGTTGAGCTATAACAGATAATACTTCAATATCAATACGATTAAATTCATCTAAACAACTCCAAGCACCTTGTTGTATAAGCCCAGCAAAAAGCCTTCCAGTCATTTTAAACGTAATTTGTTCTGAACAATTAAAAACTATACAAAACTGACCTAAAGCTTTAGCCAAATCCTTTGTCGACTCAGTTTTTCCTGTACCAGCAGGTCCTGAAGGACATGCTCCAAGTTTAACATTTAAAGCAGAAGTTATAGTAATCCAACATTTCTCAGTTAAAGGTGTGACAACAAGTCTAGAAGTACATCCTAAATATTCATAAGCATATTGTGTTGAATAATTTATCTGTTTTATTATACAAAGATCTGAATCCCAATAATATCTTAATTGTTTCTGCCAGGCAAAATCAGAATTCGTTTCAACTTGTAATTCTAGCATGTTTGCTAATATATCTCTATTATGAACAGATGTTGTTATCATAGCTACGATTAATTTTCTTTTAAGTTCAGTTGTTGGGGAACGGACTAAATCAATAAGACTTAAAAGATTTTTTGCGCTATGGGTAATCCAATCAGGAAACGCATTTGGAGCATCGTGTATTGACCCTAAAACCACATCAGTTTCTATACACCAATTTATTTGACCTACAGTTGCTATAATTTGAGCTGGATATACACTTAACACCCAAGTTTTAAATACCGCTTTTTCTGAATCTTCTTTACAATATTTCATAGCTTTCATCAAAGTATCTACCATTGCATTTTGCACATTCCCTAACCATTCTTCAACATTGCCTCTAGCTTTTAACACTCTACCTCCAAAACTTACAGATTCTCCTTCACTAGAAACCATTCCAATAACATCAGCTGCTTTTATATCTTCTCCAAATTCAAGTCTATAAATATTCTCAAAACATTTCGCAATATATGGTTGTAATGATAAAGGGTTCCCAGCTTGAGCTAAAACTTTCAACAGTTCTTCATCAGAAATAAAATAAAACCTTGGGAAAATTATCCTTTTATCTTCTAAATACTGAGACAAATTCCTTTGGACTATTTCTAATGAATTATTATGTTTTTTCAAATAGTCTAAAAGTTTTCCTTCTAATACCATAACTCTAAGAGCATTGTTATTAAGATACAATTTCTTCATAAATGTTCTATAAAACTTATCAACAGATTCATAAATTTGTGTCTCAGTAGCAAGTCTTCTTTTTATATCTTGTGATGCGAATATAGCATTAAAATAAAGCCAAGTTTTTTGTAATGTTGTCCATTCATCAAGAACATCTTGTATTGTATTAAGATGATTTCTCCATGTAACAACTTCATCACGTAAAGGTGTAACATATCTATTCCCAGCAATAAGACTGATTTTTGCTAATGATTCTTCAAGATTAGTCACAAGAGGTTCAATATCTCCAAGTATCCACAAATCTTTTTCTTTATATTGTTGTATTGGTATTTCCATTTCTTCCCATATAGAAGTTATAGCATTAAGTTGTGATTTAAGCTCATGTTCCTGTGTAGCTTGTATAGATATCGCTTGGATTTCTTCAGTGTTTTCTTTGATTTTGTATTTAGATAAACTCATTAATGTAAGGTTTTCATTAATTTCGAAATTTTGCCCAAGAAGATCTCTTAGCATTTTCCAATGGGTGTCTAGAAAAGGTGCCCTAAGTGCAGATATAACAGGCATTATACTTAAAGTTTCTTCAACCATATATTTTAATCTATCAAGTACAGTTGATGAGTTTATAACACTTTCACTTCTTCGGACTATTTTATGATATTCTTCAGCTTGAAGAGTTGCTTGATATGGGTCAAGAAGTTTTAATGGGGTATAAAGTATACGTTTATGGATTTTTTCATATTCTTTAAACCCTGTCCACATTTTATATCTGATGTCAACTTGTTCTTGTAAAGCGTGGACTTCATGGAATGTGTTTAAAGGCTCGCCTAGAACTTCTTGAAAACGACTTAAGCTTTTGGAATAGTCTGTAAATGAACTGCATTTATCTAATAAAGACTTTAATTCGATTATTGTTTTGTCTGTATCGCTTTCAAGTCTAAGGTATTTTTCTTCTTGAATTTTAAGGTTTACTGCTTGGACGTCTTGGAGAAAGTCTGGGACCATGAGTTTTAGTTTTTTCTTATAAAGGACCATGTTTTTAGCTTCAGTGCTTTCTATGTTGATTATGTATCCATTAAGAGTAGTCATTAAGCCTGAGGTAATTTGATAAGAGTCGGTATCATCAGGGGTTAATCCAATATCAGCACGAAGACCTAAGTTAAACATATGTCCTAGTAAATCTATTGTTCTTTTAACTTCAGCTATTTTTTCATTGACTTCACTTAATGACAGTTTCTGTCCTACAAAATCTTCTACTGTAAAAATCTTCGACCCTAACATTTTCACTGATTTTGATGACCATTGTCTACTAAAATCAACTTTTTCCCTAATAATCCTCATCAAAATCTCATATGATTTCTTTAATGAATCCCTAGAATTCAATATTAAAAAATTCCTCACTTCCTGACAGTCAATTCTAAACAGCCCCGAGTCAACAAACTTTGGCGCTTTTTCCACTTTTGATCTTTGGGTTTTAAACATAGAAAAAGTCCAATCAAAAGAGTCAACTTTGCTTAGAAGGTTTTCTTTTTCTAATAAATTATAGTTTATTTCAAGGTTTTTATAATATGATTGTATAGGATATTCAAATAAAATAAACTTTTCTTCAGAATGAGTAAATGCTTTATATACTAGGCTTGTAAGTTTTTTATGGATTTTTCTATATAATGGAGCTTCTTCAATCCAAGATAAAATGTCTAATTCAAGGTTTTCAGCGATATCCCATTTATCAGCAACTTTATCATCCCAATCTTCTAAAGCTAATACAAAATCCTGAATATCAGGATGTCTACTCCATCTTTGTAAAGATTTCAAACATGCTAGTCCTTGGTTTATTAAGGTTTCCATTGATTCTATGAAATACTGTCTTGTTGGGGCAAGTTTTAACCAGCATTTTTCTAGATCTTTTATTATAAAAGAAGGTATATGTATGTTTTCTCCATCAAAACTCAAGTGAATATTAGGGTGGAAATCATCTGGAGAAGATTTTCTTGAGTTAAACTCATAAACAATTGGGATTTTTGTCCCTACAAGCTCAGTGTTAGTATTCAACTTAAGGTCCACTTTAAACAAAGGCACCCGATTACGTTTTTTACCTTCAGCCTGAATAATAATCGACTTATCAACTTTGTTATCATTTAAGTCTTCAAGGTCAACAATTTGTTCATAGATTTTCAAAAGCAATTCTCTAACAGACATAAGATACATATTTTGTAAGCTTTCAAGGGCAATAAAATCAACAAGGTAACTAAATCGGATATATCTTGAACACTCCTTACGCAAATCTGATCTTTGATCATAAGACATGTTTTCTGGGAAGCCCATTTTTTCATACAAAGCGCATATCCTCCTAACTGGTGGAAGCATCTGTAAATTCAATTTCCCATAGTTTTTCTTTTCAGCAATATCCATAACAATCTCTTCTCTTAACTGATTCATAATATTCGTAACCCCTTGTCTCACATTAGTCCTTAAAGTCTTATTTGCATCTTCAATATATTTCCTAACTTCCTCAATCCTCTGATACTGTCTTTCTAAAAAATCATTCAACGGCATCTGTTCTAAATGCCCAGGTATATCAATAAACCTCATTTTTTCCATATCTAAACACATATACCTATGATTTAATAATACCTTTGAATATTGTGAATCAACTGAATACAACTTTTCTTCAAGTTTCTTTTTTCTATGACTTCTTCTTATCCTATTAACATTTCTCTGCCACATTTTCACAGTTTTCCAAGCTCTAAACCTTTTAAAAAACGACACATTCTGCAAACTGAAAAACTGTTTACGTTCTGAGAGAAAGTCTTGATATCTAATAAATTCTACAGGAGACCCAGAAACAAACATAGATAAACCTTTAGCAGAAAGTGTATAAAATTCTCTATTAGGGTCATTCCTAGCTTCTTCAGCTTCAACAACATAATAATCAGTTTCTTGTGATTCATTATCTCTAAGAAGGTATACGAATTCATTTTCTTCAATACGTTTTTCCCTAATTCTTCTAATAAACTCATCGATTTTAGTTTCTTGATATTCATAATCAGTATATATTTCTTCTATTATATCTTTAGGTATTGGAGTTTCTTGAGCTTCTTGTCTTGCTGTTTTTGGTCTATTAGTTAATTTGTCTATAAGATTCATTGCCCTTGTTGTATCAGAAACATCAATAAGTGTTCTTGTTGCTATTCTTTGCAATGTACTTATATTAGTTCTGGCTGTTGTTGGACGAGATGGATGGTTTGCTGTTCTTGTTGTAAGACTTGTAGGGATTTTAAGGTTTTTTACTGCAGATGATGGACGAAGTGCTCCGATACTTGTAAAACCTGTTATACTAATACGACTACTACTTGGACGAAGAAGAAGTTTTGTATCTGGAAGTGATGCAAAAGTTGGGACTGTTTGGAGTTTTTGTGAGGATTGGGAAACTTTGGGCTTTTTTACTGATGGTAAAGGCTTACTACTAAGTCCTCTTTCGATTAAACGGTTTCTTAGCTCCTGGGCTTTGTTTGAGTCACCGGCTTGCAAGTTGGGGGATACTCTTGGGGCTATACGGAAACCAGTTGTTTTCGCTGATTGATTCCTTTTCATTATTACTAAAGATTTAAAATTTAGAGTTGGCATGAGGATTTTGTTAGAAATTGAAGGGAAAATGGATTTTTGGATGATAGTAGATAATCTAATGAAAAAAAAATATGATTGTATAGATTTAGTGGGAGATGCAAAATTGTAGTTGTGTGAAATTATTTTTTATGTGTATTAAGATAGAGATGTATTAATATTTTATTATTGAATAAAGAAAACCATCAAGAAAATTTAGAATGTTAGATAATGTTAAATGCTCTCTGCCTTTTTGCCGTTGATTTTAAAATCTAAAGGTATTCATTTAACTTATTATAGTATGATTTAGTTTGACTCAGTGTCTGTATTTATCAGAAGTTTTGATTTTTTAAGATCTATATTAATAAATTATAAAATAAAAAGTGAATTAACAGATGTATTCTGAAAGAAAGTAGTAACGAGGGTAAGACTTAAGGTAATCTATACAACAGTAGTTAATTATAGCCAATTATCGTATACAGGGTTAAACTAGCACACTGATATCTAAAAAGTTAACAAAGAATTTTATAGTTTATCATTACATAAATCCATAACATCATAGCAGTTAAGTAAAAATTCATTCCTAATATCCCAATAATTAATAATAAAATTATGGTAAAAAATATTATCATACTCATCCTAATCTCCTTTACACCTAAGTATCCGCATAAAATAACATAACATAATATCTAATTTCCACTATAACACCTCATAAAATTATATTTCCAACGATTTTACCAATTTTTTTTCAACTTACTTCGGAAACTCATCCAATATTCTACAAAAAAGTCCTAAAATTTTCACTCCCAATCATCAAAAAACACCACAAAATACTCCTAAAAAAACTCAATAACTACATCCAAACTTCTTCCCCAAACCTAAAAAATCTATAAAATAAAAATCTTACTCAAAAAAAACCACAATTCCAAATCTTATCATCCTCCAAGCCAAACCTTCTAGCCTTCATTTAAAACCATAATTCCCACCATTTTCTAAAAAATAATAAAATGACCTGCGAAGAATCCTGCATGCTATGCTCTTTATCCCAGTTATACAAAATTAATCACAGCAATTATCATGGTCTATGTAAATCCCACAGCCAAAACCAATTAAAAACCATACGTTGTATTCATTGCGAATCTTTAGTTCCTATGCTTTTTCTACAAGATTTCATTTGTATTTTATGCGATAAACTCTTAGATGACTCCGAAAAAAACTATGGAAAAAGTGTTTGTAAATCATGTCTAAACATCAACAAATCTCAAGGTTTCGTTGTCATAAAAACCCAAGTTTCAAATTGTGACTACTGTTTGAAAACCCCGGATATTTTAATGTACTCAATATCTTGTAAGCATTTTATATGTCAAGAATGTCTGAAAAACCAAATTTCATGTCCTCTTTGTGTTTTAAAGCATTTCGGAAGCCCAGTTTCTGATGAAAACTCAATTTTGGATGAAGAAAACAAAAGGCCTAAAAATAAAAAATCCGGCACATGCGAGAAAAAATCAAAATCGCCTTTTGTGATAAAATATAGTAGGAAACTTGATTTTGATATAGAAAAAATGAGAAAGTCTTATAATCCAAGTTATAATACTGTTGTTCCTCATGCGGTTAATATAAATCCTACTGATAGTGAAGATTCTGAAGAGAATTCTGTTGATGATACTAGAAACAAAAAAGGCTCAATGTTTGATTTAGATAAAATCATGAATATAAAAAGAAATATTGATATAAACAGTGAAGGGGATAGTTCTATAATTTTACCTAGTAAAAGCAATGGATATACTCAAGATACTTCTACTAATAATAATTCAAAGTTTGATCATAGTGTACATGATGATGCTAGAGTAGGTGAAAATAAATCAACTGCTAAAGTTTTTATGAAAAAAGTGCTACGTAAAATTTGTCCTTGTTTTTATAAGTAATTAAAAAGTATTTATAGTATGTTGTTAACAAAATATCGACATTTTATTGAATTCTTAATTCAAATTTAAATAAAAATGTTTTACCAGACTTTAGTTTTTGTGTTCTTAGCGATTGTGACGATGTTTATCATAAACCGCTTTAAACTCAAACAGAAAACAGAAAACCTCCAGGTCAAAAGTAGTAATTCTGATGTGGTAGGTACTAAAAGTGACTTGGATTCTAATTTTGAATCTAAATCTTGTCCTATAGTTCCTGAGAATAATACTACACAAGTTATAGAATCAACAATAACTATAGAAAATACTTCAAATATACCTTCTGGACCTTTAAATGAAACAATTTCAGAGACTAAAAAAATTGAATCAAAACCTATAATTGTGACTCAAACACCTAAAACATCAACAGGACCATCTTATGTTATTAAGAAAATATCACGTAAAGGACCAGAATATCCTAAAGAAAACCCTCAAGTAGACTTAGATTCTTTTTTATTGCAGGAAACTGAAAAGTATTTAGAAGAACTTGCTATGAAGAAAAAAAATTCAAATAGTGGTAATTCGTTTAAACAACCTTTGAAGATGATTAATGAGAATTCTACTAAGAAACAAGCATTTGGGTATAATGTGAATAAAATTCTTAGTAGTGAGGTAGAGAAAATTACGACTAAAAAAGCGCTTAACCCGCTTGCTGCATCGTTTAGCCCGTTTGAATAGATTAATTTACTATAAAATATTGTGAATGGTTTTAGCGGATGAGGAATTTATGTTAGGATGATTGAGTATTTTTAGTTTATAGTTTTATGATTGTTTTTATAATGATAAGATTATATTGGATTTTTGTTGTAAGGATATTTTTTATAAGTATTTTAGGTTTTTTGTTTGTATAGGATAATTTACTAATATATTCTCTTTTCAATATATTTAAGTTATTTTATAGTATGATATAAGTAATTTTTTTTTACATATACTAAATGAATTATATACTTCTAATAACAAAATAAATCTTTAACTGTTAAAGGGTTATTTTATATTAACTAGCTCTAAGGAAAATTTAGTTAAAGAAATTTAGTATACATAAACTTATAAAAAATAAATAATAAACTTTTATATATCTTAGCCCCCCCCATCTTTACAGGTAATCACGAAAAAGTTCGTCTCTTTTTCGAATAAATACCTTCTTTCCTTCATTTTTTATTTCAGGCACCGGCTTTTTATTGAAGCAAAACCTAAAATTCATATTGTTAACAAGTTTTTCATACTGATTGAAAAGATGATTTTTCAAATTGAACTGACTCACTCTCTCTTTAGATCGAGCTGTTTTTATATGATCAACATAACTATGATAAAACCCTGTAAAATCAAGTTTATATCTTTTCCAGTCATCTTCATTTGAGAAATCTTCGCGCTTTTGAATCTTAAACCCTTTATCCCTTGCATACATATGAAAATAGTCAACAAACTTTATCCATTTTTCTTTTTCAGCCTCTGATATGGAGGTTTCTTGTTGAATCTTTTGTTTAGGCTTAATTTCAGCTTTTCGTTTCATAAACATTAAAGGAAAAGTTGTATTGAAAGTCTTCACCGGGAGCCTATAAATTGGCTGTGGAGGACTATTTGCAGCTTTTAATTTTTCAATGCATTTGTTACTTTCCTTCATAGTAAACCTAAGCATTGTTATCTCAAAACAAGGCATTGACTGAATAGTGGTCCTGAAAGAAAAACACACTTGATACACCTGAAACAAGTCCTCTCCGTCTAGATATTCCATAATGAATATCAAAAGATTCCGGTTTCCAAGGACAGGGTGTGTGGATCTCATCCTGCTAATAAACCGATTGAAAAGACTTAACATAAATATTATAACATGCCAGAAACTAAAAATAAATGGCAGCGGCAAATTTCTTGGTCAGAAAAACTAAATCCAAAACAAAAAGTGTGAAATAATCTTGTTTAACTTAAATTCTTATTGAAAATAAGTTTTTTTTTATATCTGAGTAGGTTTTTTTAATTTAAAACCTGGAATTTACTAACTTATGTCCATGTTTTAGTTATAATTAATTTATAAGTCTTGAAATCATCTTCAAGTTTACTTATTATGTGTTTATTAATACTAAATTAACTATTTTTAACATAAACTTCATCAGGAAAACAAAGGTGGATATTAGTAATAAAATTATTTTGATATTATTCTCTAAGTTTCTCACATTTATTATATATAAAATATCTTGAACTTCGTGTAAAAAAAAAATTTTATTAGCATCCTTACGTAATATTTTCTCTTTAAAATCGGAGTTTGTTTACAAGTTTTTTTAACCAATACAAATTGTTAAATACCATATTGATAGCATTTTGCTTACAACTATTTGATTTAAAATTAAACAGAAAAATTATTTCCAACAAGTCCTAAAGTTGTTAAAATCGAAATCTCAAATTCTATAATTGCATCTGATCGTTTATTGTCTTAACCCTATAATTTTCTGAATCTAAATTATATTCTTTTCCATAAATACTCATTACAAAAAACATGATTTTTTTTTTGACAACCAATCATATAACCCTTTTTTTCAATCTCTTATAGCTAATATCATAAATTATTATATAGTTCAAATTCCTACCCATATCTTCTTCCAAATAAAGTTCTAATCATTCATCAACTCACCTCTCTGTTATTTTCATGCTTAGAATTATCACATATTAAATTATGAACACCAAGAAACAAGCAATGCAAGATCTTTTTTCAGGCTTTGTGCAAAAATTCGGGGACTCAGCTGTAAACAGATCAACCATAAGTAAAGAAATAAAAGAGCTCATAAGAAGCAAAAGCAAAATTACAGTTAAAGACTTGGACGTATTAGAAAAGTCTATTCACTCCAAGCTAACAAATGTTTTTAAGCCTAAAGACTTATCAATGTCTCCAATAAGTAAAGGACCAAAGCTCGAAAGCTTAAATGAACTTAGCAAAACCCCTAAACACATAAAAATTTCCCCAATCAAAGAGCCTGAAAAATTAAACAGTTCAGGTGATCACTTAACTTATAAACATACCCTCGATATACAAAGGGAAAACATGTCAAATAGTGGTTTCTTTACAACACAAAATCGAAACAATCACTCTGTAAGACTTGAAGGAAAGTCAAATTTCAGACTTAAACACAAATACGATGAATGGGGAAAAATTGTTAGACATGAATCAGTAAAATATCATAAAGAACTTCTTTATCTTAAAGAGAAAAATAAACTATCAAAACTTGATTATTATAAACAACTTCATAATCAAGTCACACAAAGCAAAATGAAGCTTTTAACATTAAAAAAAGAACAAGAAACCGATAAGGTTTTTAATATGAAAATAACCGCAGAACATGAAGAAAGTTTTAATGAAGTTAAAAAAAATAAAGAAATAAGATTGAAACAACAACAAAAAGATCTTGGCGAATTCCTTGATAAAAAAGCTATAGAAAGGCAAAGATATTATGAGAATAAAAAAGCTCTTAAAGAAGAAATTCAACATGATTATACAACATATTTAACTGAAGAGTATAAGAAAAGGCATAATAAAGATAGAGTTAGGAAGAAAATTGCAAGTGAGAATATAAACATTGCTTCTAATGGTAAAAAAATAAAAGAAGTTGAGAAATCGAAAATTATAAGGCAAGAATATGAACATTTAGGGAAAAATGCTAAGGTTTTAGATGATAGTGAAAAAGATTATAGGGATAGGATGTTAAGGAATGTACAAAAAGCTCATGATTTAGAAAGATTAGAAAAACTTATAGTCGTCAAACCTAAGACTCTTAAAGATTATGAGGATGAAGCAAATATAAAGGAATCATTTATGTTATCAACTATAAAAGAGACTGAAAAAATGTAAAGGATATATAGAGATACTATTAAACAAAAGGAAAAAAATGAAAGTTCGAAAAAGTTGATATTTAAAACTTTAGAACTTCAAGTAAAAGAACGTGAGGAACAGAAAATTAAAGATGATCAATGGAGAAAAGATCAAGGGATTATTTGGAAAATGGAAGATGAAATTGCTCATATGCAAGATAGTGAACGGAAAAGAGATCATAAGTTGAGACAAATGGAACTAAAGGAATTTTATGATATGCAGGTCCAAGCCAAAGTTTATAAAAGCCTAGCAGACCTACAAATGACCCCAGATGAGCGTAAATACCATAAAAAGCTCTATTTAGAATTATTAGAAAATAACAATTAAATTATAAGTAGTGTAGGCTTTTAAATTCTGAGTCAAAAGTATTAAGATATATTAATATCTTTAAGATGATTTCTTATATACTTTATTTTTAATTAGGTATAGTATATCTATAGTAATTATTTTAGGCTTAGTAAACTCTTTATTATCGTATTTTTTACCCAGTCCCATTTTTTAACCTTTTTTTAGAAATCATAGTCTTGATTTTTCCAATACTCATGAAGCATTTCACATATTTTTTCATATAAGCATCATGAGCTTTGTTTATATAAACTGTTTTTTGTCTTTTTATTATTTCGTACTATTGATTTTATTTAACTATATAACTTTCTTTCTTGAAAGCTTTGATTGATAATATTGATTAGAGAGTTTTTGTATGTAATTTCTTATCAGATTTGCTGTAATTTCTATAAATCTAATTAAATTGCCTCTTAGTTTCAACATACCCATTTTTTTACTTATAATTATCTGGGTTATTTTTCCAAAATTACAAATTTTTATTTCATAATCAGTTAATTACAAAGCCTCCAAAATNAATTATCAGGGTTATTTTTCCAAAATTACAAATTTTTATTTCATAATCAGTTAATTACAAAGCCTCCAAAATTTTATTATTTAACCAACACAATACAATTTCATCTAAAAAATCTTCCAACCAAAAAACATCATTCCAAAATCCAATTACTTAATCCCCAAACCTCAATACAAAAACTCATCATAAAAACTAATCGAAAACTATAAAAATTCACATTATCTTTTAAGTATCGGCGAAACAAACACTTTTTTCGGCCCTTCAGTCTTAATAATCTTCTCTCCAACCCATACAATAATCTCAGGTAAATTAAGATTCCCAGCTTTACACGGGATAATACTCAACTCAGCCCTATCAATAAATTCTTGTAACAATGGGCTTTTAATACACCATCCATTAGCTTTTTCTACTCTAACCCTTGCAGTTTTCCCATTAAGTAAAGATACAACAACACAGCATTCAAGGCCAATAACAACTGGTTCACTAACCCTATAAGACGCAACTTCATCAACTAAAAAATAATGTTCCAAATTAAACTGTTGTTCTTTCATTTTCCTATCGATAACAGGGTCAATATGCATTTTTTTTTCATGAAATTTCAAAGCACTTGAATAAACCAAACAAAACTTAGCTGGTGAGACTAGGTTTTTTATCATAAAAGACAAATGTTGGATTTGCCCTGTTCTTATAACCATTTTACAATTCGGGTCATCGAAAATTTGTGCATTTACTACTTCCCAGCTTATAGTTTGTATTGACAAATGCGAACAATTTAAAACTTGTATTTGTAAAAAAAGCCCGTTATTGTATTTTATAAGCTTACTTGTAATAGTTAAAGGGAGGATAAAGTCTAAAGAACTTGTTGATGGTTCTTTAGCTTGTAGATTATTACTCAGGTATACTAAATTAGCATGAAAATCAACAACTTCAGTAAAAGCTGTTAGTTTATTGGCTATAACTTGTCTATGGGTGTTATTTTGACTAAGTTTTTTCATGAAATTAACACTTGAACACATTTCTGTTGAACCTTTTTTCCCTTGTTCTTCAAATATCCTACTTTTTTTAACTTCTACAATAACATAAAGTCTTGAATGTGATGGTAAAAAAGGTAATTTCACATTATAATCTTTTATATCCAAAATCCTATTATCCTTTCCTTCTTTTGTATATGAAATACACTCAGCTTTGTTTTTATTATAAAGAATCTGCATGGAAATTACATCTTTATTGTCGCTGAGATCTATTGACCCACTTTCTATTGGAAATTGCCTTGTAGAAATTTCTATAGCTAAAAGTTGAGTTTCGTTATAGACTAGTAATGATGGAACTTTGTGTATAAGACTAACACATTTTGTATTTTCATCTATTGTTATTGTTGTTATATTAACTTCGATTATAAATTGAAGTCGATTCATTGTAAGGTACATACTTCTGCTTTTAAGTTTACCTTGAGCTGATGCGACACCTGAAATTTTAAAATGGTTTTGACCTGGGTTTAATGTTAAGTTTTTGCCTTCGAGGATTATTGTGTTTTGGTCTCGGTTGGTAAAATATTGAGAGGTAGCTTTGTTGAACTCGATTTTACAGGGAAGGGTATTGTTGATTTTACATATAGCTTCGATTATATCACCTTGTAACACCCTAGATGAAGCAAGTTTAACCTCAACAGGGAATAAATCTTCAATATCAAGTTTCTCCATTTTGCCAATATGCGAAATATCCTCAATGCATTTCCATAACCTCGTCACCATATTTTTCTTTAATATTTCCGAATATTTACATACCCTTAAACCAATACTCACAGCTTCCGAAAGCCTTCCCGTATTAAGTAAGCATTGTAATCGATACAAAAGAACAAAAATCTGAAGTGAGTCCCATTCAATATCTTTAACTGAAGCAAAAATTTCAATAGCCTGTTCATACATTCCCCTAGTAGTCAATAATATTCCTTGTTCAACTTTATACCTAGATGCGAATTTCTGATAATTTGCTTGAGAAAAATTCTCATATAAACTATGTGTAAGTATTAATAAAGCTTCTTCAAGTCGATATTGTGTTTCAAATACAGCTTCAAGTGTTAAATCACTTTTATTAAGTATTTCTAAAGGGCGTTCATCATGAAAATTTTTAGGTCTTAAAGCTTGACCTTCAATTTTTACAGGTGAACGATCTAATGAAAAGTCACTAACAGGTTCAAGATCCATGAGGATTTCATAATTATTAAATTTCATTCTGGATAAAATCTGCAATCGGCTTCGAACTAGGGATAACATTAACCCAACACTATAATGAAGTACAGTTCTGACTTCAGGATCAGTTATGTCTTATTAGAAGTTACCTTTAGATTTCGCTTGGAGGTATTTAGCTAGTTCTAATGAATGATTATAAACCCAAATACTCCCAAAGTATTTTTCTTCATGTTCACTTATAGTTTTAAAAAGCCCTAAACATGTACAGACAAAGTTCAAACTTAAATGCCCAATGCCAATATAATCCTCATCAGCTTCAAGCAAACGTTTCTGACATGAAAAAATATACTTGCGCAAGTATAAGTGGCTTATAGCCTTATTATTACTTCTCAATTCCTGCATTGTAATCTCCGATACCCTAGTTAATTCATCTTCAGTAATACTACCGAAATTCTGCACATAAATCTCTGGTGGGGACAAAATCTGATCGTAAAGAACTTTTGCAACTTTTTGTAACCCGGCCATAGCATAAGTTGCTGCAAGGCCTTCTTTCATTAGAAAGTATAAATAAAAATCCTTTGTTTCTTCAACTTTATTGATTTCTTCTAAAAAAAATGCACTTCTATTACATAAACCATTACTTATCCCTCTATTCATAGCACTTATAAGTTCTTCCATATAATTTTTATAGATATCAATATCATTACATAAGAAAGTTTTTGATTCATTACAATAAAGTTTGACACATTGCCTAACACCAAACATAGAATTGATTTCTAAAGATATACGTTCATATGCACGATATAAGGAACGATGTGAGGTTTTAGGTGTTGTTGTTATTGGATGAACAAAGAGAATAAGCCATTCTATACGTTGTTCGGTTATGGTATTGACCATTTCTCTGATTTTTGGCTTAGATATTGATTTGAAATGCTCGATTGATGTGTAATAGAGGAGGTAGATCCAAAGATATGGTTTACGGAATGCGTCTTCGAATGCTTCACCCCAGAAAGCGCTGTCGTGTTTGACGAATTTAGGAGATATTTTTAGAGGCTCACTTATAAGTTCGTAAGGCGGTTCTGGGACTACTGAAATACAAATGTCGTTTAAAGGCAGCTGAGTTTGAATATAAGGACTTACTTCAGACCATTTATTGTCTTCATCGTAATAAGCTACTGTGAGAACTTCAGCGTCCATTATAACTTTTTATTTTTGTGAAGGATTACTAAGGATTTAATTGTAAATTAACTGTTAATAAAATGAGTTTTATATGGGTTATAGTATTTATGGCATAAGACTAAAATAAGTTTTAACGAAATCTTCTTGTTTTCGGCTTTCAATACAGCGTTTGTCACGTTTTTTTCGCAAATGTTGTACCGCAGCTGAAAAATTAGAGAAAAAGCGGAGCTTTTTCAAAAAACATCCAGCGACTGTTCCTGCACGGCCTATTCCCCCACGACAATGTATGACAATAAACCCATTTTGAGTAAAAATATTAGCTATAGGGATAAGAACCTGATTTTCAAGTGATTCAATGTTATCAGGTGGAGCCATTTCTAATATCGGGTATTGTATAAACTCAATATCAAGGTTTTTTGTTAATATTTTATATTGCTGAGGTTGGACTCCTAAAGATCTAAGTTCTGAATCATTTAACAAACAAACAATAGTCCTAACCCCACGTTCTTTAAAATTCAAAAGGTCAGAATGAAGGTCACGAATATGTTCTTTTCCATCACGACCTTTAGTAAGTTTTTTTCCAGGGCATTGACATAACCCAAGTTTTCCCCCGTTTTCATTACTAGCAACAATGCTAATCTTTATCTGACAACTTTGATTCATTTCAATAAATATTATCTATTTTCTTATTAAAATGCGCAAACGCTTAATAACTTTATCAGCATCCAAGCTCCGTAGACAATATAATACATTTGAAAATTACGTCTCACAAGAGAAATTCAGAACACCAACTGAAGGCTTTTATGCAAGACTTGATTTAAGTGAATCAAAAAATCATGAAAAACTACCTAGAAAGATGTCAATTGTCACTTCAGCTAAGAAACTTGAAACAATAACTCCTGTTAAAAGAAATACTAAAGTTTCTAAACAATCAGCTTCTGTTAGTAGATTACATATTGGAGCTATAGAAGATACATCAGTTTCTAAAGTCCATATAAGTAAAAAAATATCATTTGAATACTCAGATGAAGGGGAATTTAAAAAGTATTTACAATCAATGAAGAAATGTCAGATATTAGAAAAAGACTTACAAATGAATTATGATGTTAATAAAACATCAAGAGCTTTTGCAGATATATCGCTTGGGTTGTATTTTCAAATTGATGAAGAACTTAAAAGATTGAATGATATTGGGATGAAGAATTTTAATAGTGGGTTTTTATTAGAAAGTTTGGGGAAATATACAACTTTTATCAGAGAAATCCTAAGAATATTAAGATATAAAAACCTAGATGATGAAGCTACAGCATTAGAATATTTATGGAGAGTCAATATAAAACTTATTGATACTGCGCTTATTGCCCATGAATCTCAAGCTGGAAGTGCTTTAGAAAAACTTAGAGAAAACAATAGATTTGNATTTTTATTAGAAAGTTTGGGGAAATATACAACTTTTATCAGAGAAATCTTAAGAATATTAAGATATAAAAACCTAGATGATGAAGCTACAGCATTAGAATATTTATGGAGAGTCAATATAAAACTTATTGATACTGCACTTATTGCCCATGAATCTCAAGCTGGAAGTGCTTTAGAAAAACTTAGAGAAAACAATAGATTTGTTATAGAAAAATATAGAGATGAAATGAATGTTTTAAAAGAAAAACATGAACAAATAGAAAAACAATNGTTATAGAAAAATATAGAGATGAAATGAATGTTTTAAAAGAAAAACATGAACAAATAGAAAAACAATTGAATGAAAAAATTAATATGATACAACAGAAATATAAGATGGCTATACAAGAAAGTAGATTATTAGAAGAAAAACTTAATCAAAAAGAAGGAATTTTACAAGAACTTAATGAAATTGATCGTTTTGAGGTTTTAAGGGATACAAGTAAGACTTTGTTTAATCTTAGTGTATTGCTTGAGGAAGTAACTGAAGAAAAGTATTTGCAGGTACAGTTAATGAATGATATTACAAGTCCTAAAAGTAAAGCATTTGGATAAGGTTATTATATATTATATAGATATTAAGTAGATTAGATTGAAGGGATTTTATATGTGAAGATGATGATCATATGTGAAATGTATGATGAAAATGCTTTTTTATGAGGTAATGATTGAATTTGGTTTTTTTATAGAGAAGTTGAAGTTGTTGAGGTTGGGAAAATGATAATTTTTATATTTATTTTGGAATAATGGTTTGTTTTAAGAGGAAATAATAAAGGTTTTTATTATTTTAGGTCGTTGTAGGGTTTTTATGAATTTGTATTAGAGTTTTTCTTTTTTTTTAGATTAGATTTTACAAAATTATTAATAGTTTTGTTGGGAATTATGATTAAATATAATGCATTTATTTTTAAGGATAGAATCGATGTAGGAATGGAATATTAAAATCTAGAAACTTGGATTTAGTTTTAGTTTTAGGTATATGGTTGTGTAAGAGGATATGGATGTATTGAAGTTTTACAATCATGAAAATTATATTTTGATAAAAATTGATTTTGAATAAAGCAAAGGATAATTAAGTTAACTCCTATCATCTAAAAATATTTAAATTAAAGCTATAGCTTAATCACTATAGTATTTATCATATAAAATATATAAATCAAAATTAAAACATATATCATGCCAGTACTCAAATATAAAATCTATCATCTAAAAGTTCATAACCTATAATAAAAATTATATTATCATCTAAAAATATAAAATCTCCTCTACCAAAAAAAATACCCCAATTACCTAATTTTAAAAATTTGAATTTTCATCTATTCAAAAACTAAAATCCTAAAACTAAACCACTCTAAAAAAATCCAAAATCTTCTTACCAAAAGTCATACTTTTTTCTCCCTAAATCCTACCCACCATATATCCCCAAACCAAATCTTAAAACTTCTAAAATCCTCCAAATCCTCTCCTAACATCAGACAAAATCTTCTAAAAATTTCTCCATACCCAATCCACTATCTCAACCACAAAAAAAAAACTCAACCTTCCATCAAAACCATAGCTTAAATCCTAACCCTTCAATCTTTTCATCAAAATCTCTTAAATTTCCAACTTCCATAACCCTAAAACCACTCCTTCTCTTTAAAAATTTCCTAATCAAAAATATCTAATCTTATCAAATCCCTAAAAAATTAAATCACAATATATAAAACAAATCTTATAATGAAACCTGCGGCAAAGCTCGCTTCATTTTTTGTCAAGCCAGGCGTAAGGTCTCAATCTGAACCAGGAGGCCCATCATCGATAAGAAAAGTGTAAGACTCAAATAGCCAAAACCAAGCACCAGATCTCATGCCTCAAGGAAAATCTTTAAACATTGGAGTAAAAAAGCTTCCAATAGCCCCAGGTGCTGTGAAATACGATCCAAGTAAAATAGCTTCTAATGAAACAGATGAACGTTATCAATACTTATTGAAAAGGGCAATCATAAGGCGGGTTGAAAATGATGACAAAATCATATTTGCAGAATTACCAGGCTTACCTGGTGTACTTGTAGTCTATCGTAAACCTAGTGAACGTAATAGTAACCCGGAAAGGCTTAATCTTGATAGAAGAGAACTAACTCAAATGCCATTACTTGAAGGTGAAGAAAGATTAAGATTACTAAACTATCAGCACAATTTTATATCGAAAATCGAAAACTTGTTATCTTTACCTAACCTTATTTTCCTTGATCTTTATAATAATCAAATCAAAGAAATCAACTCTTTACATACAGTCCCTACGTTAAGAGTTTTGATGCTTGGGAAGAATTTGATTGATAAAATCAAGAATTTAAACGGTTTGACCAAATTGGATGTTCTTGATTTACATAGTAACAAGATAACGAAAATTGAAAACATTTCGCATTTACAAGAACTTAGGGTGTTGAATTTAGCGAATAATCAAATAATTGTTGTAGAGAATCTAGAAGGACTTTTAGCATTGACTGAATTGAATTTAAGAAGAAATGCTATTGAGAATGTTAAAAGTATTAATGTTTTACCTAAGCTTCAAAGGGTATTTTTATCAAATAACAAACTAGAGAAATTTGAAAATGTAGAGTGTATTGGTCAATGTATAAGTCTTTCTGAGTTAGCTTTGGATGGAAACCCTTTACAAAACATACCGATATATACAAGTTGGGTTATAAGTAAATGTCCACAGCTTTTCTGAGTTAGCTTTGGATGGAAACCCTTTACAAAACATACCGATATATACAAGTTGGGTTATAAGTAAATGTCCACAGCTTGTGCATTTGGATTTAAAGAAAATCACCCCTGATATGAAAGAAAACAAGTCTCAGAAAGAAAAAGGGTTAAATTTCATAAAGTTGGGTTATAAGTAAATGTCCACAGCTTGTGCATTTGGATTTAAAGAAAATCACCCCTGATATGAAAGAAAACAAGTCTCAGAAAGAAAATACAATCAAAACCCAACAAAAAATCGAAGATTCCACAATCCCTCCTGAAAACCTCATCGCTGTCATCCTCCAAGAATGGAAAATCGAAATGGACCGAATCCGTTCTAAAGGTCTGAACTCCTTCCGAAGGCGTAAAGAAGCTACAAATGAATGCCTTGTCCAATCAGGCCATGCAGAAATTGAAGGAGACTCAACTTTGTTTATATATGGAAATGCTTTAGAAGTTATAACAAAACAAGAATTCCAAGACACAGTCAGTAAAATCTTCTGCCAGTATATAAGATTTGATCATATTGTTCAAAACACAGCTGTTGCTAAAATGAAAAAGTTCCAACATTTGACGAAAATTGTTTTTTCTGATAATAACTTGCATTCTTTTATACAATTGAGCAAATTAGAAACTTTACCTAATTTAACATCTTTGGCTATAGAGAATAATGATGTTACTCATACAATTTTGTGTAGAAGTTTTATTGTTTATAGGTTCCCTAATTTGACTGAAATCAATAATATTAAAGTTAATGAGACAGATAAGACTAAGGCTAGACAACAATTTCAGAATTTTGATAAGATATTGTGTGCTCCGAATCTGCTGGTATGGGATATATAGAAACCACCACATGATCATGAAGACAAAGATGCTCAAAAACAATACAGAATCAATTCTAAGAAAAATATTGAATTTTCTATAGTTTATGTTCAAAGGATAATCAACCACTCTATCAGTGTTATAAACAAAATAGAAATTTTGGAAAAAAATTGGAATACTATTATTGATACAACGGTAAGAAACAGTGCTTTAGAATTATCTTTACCAAGGTCAGTAAATGAAGATACTATAAGTTCATTCAATAAAAAGCCATAATTTTCACTATAGTAACTAACAGGTATTTTCTTAAATAATTAAGCTGATTATATTTTCTATCATATTTCTTATAATAATTTATTATTTATACCATAATCTAAATGATAACTTAACCTTAATTATCCCCAAAAAAAAAAAAAAACTATCCCATATCCAATTCAACATTATTACCTACTATTTTTCAAAAAACGAATCACTAATCATCATCCCATTCCCTTTATTATCTTTCTTAAACCCAAATCTCTCTTTAGTCGTTGTTTTCTTAATAATATTACTCATCTGAACAAACCATACTGGAAATACAAACATAAAACCAATAATACACAAGCCAGTAACAGCAAGACCAAATTCCTTATGATAACTTTTATACTTTAAAAATTTTCTTTCATCTTGTAACATATCAAAGTAATCTAAAACCCCAAGCATAGAAGTATATAAAAAATCCAAACAGCAGAAATTAATAAAAGCAATAAAAGTTGAAATATTGCCTTGTCCAACACAATTTCTTATCCATGGACAATGATGATCATATTTTCTAATACATTTTTCACAATGATGACAATGAAAAGTTGTGCAATCTTTTTGTATCTCACAAAAAGGACAAATACTATCATAATATTTAGTTTGATAAAGTTTGATAATGTTTTGACCTTGTTTCTGTTTGACAAATCCTGGGTTTTTTTGATGTACAAGGAGAAAAAGCACGAAATTTACTATAAAAACAATTAAGGAGATTATAGAAAGTTCTAATGCGAAATGTGGTAACATAAAAACTATAACACAAACATAACGTAAAAGAAAAATCAGCACATAAAGGATAAAAAGTTTGTAATTGTTTTGAACTGATGTTAATGGAGGTTTGAAAGGATTGAATTTTGAGATAAATGATGGGTTTTTCTATATGGGGATTACGAGGATTTTACATAAATTTTTATCGTTTAATGATAAGGAAATATCATATGCGGTTTGGTTTTGGTTATTAAGAATAGTTCGATCGATACCTTGTAGAAGAAGAAGTCGGGTGATTTTATAGGATTTGCTTTGTGCGGATAAATGAAGCACAGTATTACCTTTATAGTCTTTTAGATCTAAACGACATCCCCAAGCAATAAGAATTGTTACTATTGACTCTTTGCCTTCTCGGATCGCTAAATGCAAAGGGGTGTTATTTTTATTATCAGGTTCATCCATGTTCATATCTAGTTCATATTTAATATAAGTCAGCATCTGCAAATATCCATTAGATGCAGCAATATGGACTATATCTTGTTTTATAGTATTTTTTATTGTATAATCAGCACCTAATTGTATATATTTTTTAAACATAGCCTATATATATTTTACAAGCTTATATCCTTTAGCTGCTATCATAAGTGGAGTTAACATCTCAGGTTTCATCTTTTTACCCATCATTTCTCCAATAACCTGTCTAGCTTTTTCATAATATTTCTTATAACAAAACCCAACAACAACTTCTATAAACTTATCTTCAATACTCTCAGTTAAGTCTAAATTAGCGATATCATGAAAAATATTAGCATCATTATAGTCAACAATCATATAAATGTCAATTTTAGCATAACTCAATAGTTTTTTAAACCCTTGAATATCTAAAGTTTGCATTGCAATAACAAGGTCTGCCTTCACTTCATGTCCATCTTCCATACTATTATATTCCCCTCTTCCTCATATATTTATATTATTTATTACGATTATTAACCTTCTCCATTTCCTTTTGTATCCTCAGTTTCAAAAACAACATATCATTAGCTTGACTATATATTTTCTTCCTCTCCGCGGCAATTGACATAACTTCTCCATCATTTTTATCACAATCAGATTCAAGTATCGGTTCAAAATTCTGTACTAAATTCCTCAATTGTTCCTTACAAACAGTGCTTTTTTCTTTTAATTTAGCTAATTTCGTCTTTATCCGATTTTTATAATACCTTATTTCTTCTTTTTCAACCTCAACTTCATTGATTAATCTAATAAACTCTGCATTTTCAATTTTTCTATCTTCTTCTATAACAAAAGCCCATATAATTTTCACCCTTTGGCCTTGATTTACCATTTCTGTGAACCTAATACCTTTTTTTGTAGTAAAAGTTTCTGAATTTACGATACAACTACAGTATTCATTATCTTTGAAAAGCTTTGTTGTAAATGATATTTTAATAGACATTGGGGAAAGCTCTGATAAATCGTAAATGTAAGTTTTTTCCCAATGGATACTTGTTGGATCGTCTTGAGTTTTTGTTGTAAACCACTCGGAAGACCCGATTTTTAAAGTGAGGCGAGGAGAATGAGAGGGAAAATTTGATGGGAGGAGGACTTTGATTATACGAATGGCTAGGATGTACCCAAGAGAATTTTCTGGTATGATGGGAAGGGACATTTTATTGTGATTTATAGGATGGAAAATTGATAAAGTTAAGTTTTTTGTTGATGAGAGATGATTATGAGTGGATAAGATTTGGAATGATATGGTATGGAAGAGGGAAGATTTTTTTTGAAGTGTGGCTTTTTGTCAGGTTTAGATTTGGATTTGAGGATTTTTGGAGATATGGTTTTAAGAAGGTAATATTGAAAGATTTGAGGTTGATATGTATAGGATTTTTGAGGAAGATGGGGTTTTAGTAGTTCATTTGGCTGAGTTTTTTATATAAGCTAGGATAGTTTATGTATAAATATTCCTTATTTTACTTCAAAAGACCTTTACTTTTATATTTCCTTTAAAACTTCTCTAGCTTTCTTCTATCATCTTAAAACAGCAAATCCTTTATCCCTAAACTTTTCAATATATTTCCCTATAAAAGCCCACATAAATTCCAGCATCTAAATTTTATAACACCAAAAATATTAGAATGATTAATAGTGATGAATCTGGTTTCGAAGAAGACAGTGACAATGACCTTCTAATTAATCAAGTCAAAAGCAAAAGTTCCTCATCAACTGAACTTGGTCCACCCTCTTCAACAAAAGAAGAAATCATCCCATTTATTCCTCTTGTTCAATCAGGAATCAGCCTAGAACCCGATATGCTATTTGGTTGGAAGCCAAAATCCTTAATGCATGGAGGACCAATTCCTCTAAACTTCACATTAGAGAGTATCCCAACAAAAAGCTCAATTTATCATGGTTTTCGTCCTGAAGACTCTTTAGAACTTCATGAAACTTTTTCAAACCCATTATCCTACTCATTCTCAATCAACCCAACAATCCGTAATGCATACAAAATCATTCGTAAAAAACTCCCAAAAAACGACTGCAGATCCTTTATAGGAATGAGACCCGACCTGATCTCTGAAGATTTTACATTCGACTCTAAATTTGAATCAGGAAATCTTGACAAAGTGACAAAAGTTAAAGAAGATGAGTATGATTTGTATATAAGAACTGATTCTAACACATATGGGAAAAACCAGTGGTTTTATTTTGCCGTGACAAACAATGGGCAAGAACGAGAAGTTAAGTTTAATTTGGTGAATTTTTCGAAACAAGATAGTCTTTATACCCAAGGCTTACAACCATGTGTATATAGAGAAACTATACCTTATAAAGGTTGGCATTATATGTGTGATAATATAAAGTACACATTTTCGAAAATCAATAAAACAATGCTTAATAGAAGAATTTTTTACTGTTTGTCCTTTAGTATTTTATTTCCAGGTCTGGAAAAGCTTAAATTTGCTTATTCAATACCTTTTACATATACAGATTTATTAAGATATTTGAAGGATTACGAAAAAAGTCCTTATGTTAAAAGAGAATCCTTATGTAAATCTTTAAGTGGTATTGATGTACCTTTATTAACAATTACTGATATAGAAAGCATTGAAAAGAAAGAAATTATTATTGTAACCGCCAGGGTACACCCTGGCGAAACTCATGGTTCTTGGCTTATGCAAGGTTTTTTATCTTTTTTACTTGGGAAAACTTTGGCTGCTATACGTTTAAGACAGTTGTGTGTGTTTAAAATAGTCCCAATGTTGAATCCAGATGGAGTTGTTGTAGGGAATTCTCGCTGTTCACTTAATGGGCAAGATTTAAACAGACAATTTCAAGCACCTGATATACGTTTACACCCTGAGATTTATTATGTGAAAAATCTGATTTATAATACTAAAGACATTTTGACGTATTTAGACTTACATGCACATTCTAAGAAAAAAGGGGTTTTTATATATGGACCACATTACCCTTTACATTCTGAATATCATTATAAAATCAGAGTTATTCCTAAACTTATTAGTGAAAACACAGAAGCTTTTAGGTATTATTCGTGTAAGTTTAGAAATGACTGGTCTAAAAGAAAAGCTGCAAGATTAGTTGTGTCAAGAGAACATCAGCTACCTTTTTGTTATACAGTCGAAGCATCATCTTATGGTTATTTAGACTATGAACGTAACACAGTGATTTTTGATGAACAAAAACTTCAGTCCATGGGTGAACAGATTCTCATAACTCTTCTTCATTATATCGACTTAAGAAATGATGAATTTCGTCAACGCGAGGCTAAAGCTGAGCTAAGAAAACGCACCTTAAGATTTTCACCAAACAAAGACATTGACAAAAAACGAACTATGGAAGATATACTTGATCTGATAAAAAATGACCTGCCAAATGAAGATGAAAGCGACTCTGGGGGTTCAAATAGTGACAGCGATAAAGAACAAGAAGAAGAAAAAGTCAATAAAAAAATCATCACCGTCCTTGAACAAGTCAGACATATAATAGAAAACCCAATTTCTATAAAAAAACACAGCCATTCTCAAGCACCAAAACCAGACAAAATTAATAAAAAAAATGATGAGTTTGAAATACAAGCCAAAAGTACACTGGCAAAATATTTTTCTAGAGCTACAAATGATAATAAAAACAAGTTTAAATTTAGGACAGAAAGTGTTAAAAGGGATTTAGAAGGGGAAAAAAGACATAGGAATTATAGCAAACCAAGAGAAATGATATCGAAATTTTCTTATTCTAGAGGATTGTATGCGTTAAAGCCTAAAGCGGCGCATATTATGTTTGAAAAGAGTGTTTTGAAAAATAATAAACCTAATTTGAGGATTGAACAGAAAACTGGGAATAGAAGTAATGCTGGAGTATTTCTTGATTGTTTAGATGAAGGGTATGATTCGAATAGTGAAGGAGAGCATATGAGAAAAGAACTTGCTGTTAGTGCAATTATGAGGAAAAATAGCAAATATCACTCATCGGATAAGATCAATTGAGGGTTATTTTCTTGTTATTAGTAAAAAATGTGTTTATAGGGAAGTTTTAGATGGAAGATTAGGATTTGATGTTGGAATAATAATGGTTTTTTTTGCATGGAATAGAAGGAAGGAGGATTGATGTTAGAAGATATTCGATTTTTTTTTTGGTATGTGGTAAAAATTAGATTTTTTTGTTTATATTAGGATTTAATTTTTTATATTATAATACTAGTTTTATTTAGAATATTCATATATGAATAGATATAACATTAGTTTAATATGTAAAAATTAATTTAAAACTACTAAGATTTTTAATAACATAAACAATTTTAAACGTAATATTTTATGGTAATATAAAACTACTAAGATTTCTTAATTATCAAAGTTTGCATATTAATCACTTGATAATGCTGAACAAAAATGGATTTACTACACCTTTTCACCCTTACCAGATATGTAGCTGGGTGATTCTATTTTGGCATACAGTAATACCTGCAACACTCATAGCATTATTTCTTGGCCTTCCTGAAAAGATACTGTTTTTAACATTATTTTACATTTCTCATATTGTAGTTTTCATATTCGGATTCAAAGCGACCAAGTCAAATCCGACTGTATTAATCTCATCTGATCCATTATAGTAATTTAAATACAGCATTGAGACTAGTGATAATTTGAATTACTATTGTACGATATGCAAATCATATGTCACAAAGACTTCAAAACACTGCGGGAGCTGCGACAGATGCGTAAACAACTTCGACCACCATTGCAAATGGCTGAATAACTGCATAGGCGAAATCAACTACAAACTTTTTATCATACTCATCTCATCTCTTGAAATAAGTGAAATTATCTTACTATGTTTCGAAATCAAAACTTTAAGTATAGTAGAAATCAAAGCTGTTTTAGCTTTAGTTACAGCTGATTGTATACTTAATGGAGCTATTATTATATTATTAGGATATTTGATAGGTATACATGTTGTGCTCAAATGCAGAGGTATGACAACTTATGAATATATAAAGTCACAAAGGAAAAAAAAGGAGAATAAGGTTAAGCCTACAATACCTGAAGAGATTAAACCAAATGAACTTAGAAATTCATCACAAAAGGAAATCAAAAAGTCGATTATAAAAGGGAATAATAAAACAGTATTAGAAAACCCTTGTAGTTTTTCTGTTGCTAAAAGTGAAAGTGAAGAAATTGTCCATTTAACTTTTCAGTTTAGATGTGAAAGTGAACTTGATCTAAAATAATAAATTATGAATAATTTTGCTAATGAGAGATGGGAAAGATTTGGATATAAAATAATGTTTTGTTGTGGGGAATGGTTTTATTTGGGATTTTATAGAGATTTTATTAGATAAATTGAAACACTTCTTCATTTCAATATCAGGCTCTATTTCTACAATAATATCTTATAAAGCCTTCATTTCTAATAATATATTTTCAAACATCTTGAATATTCTAAAAATCCTATAGTAACACCTATCTTTTAAAATCAAAGAAAATCATTGTCTTAAAATTATAAAATTAATACCAAAATTATAATTTATTATGGGTTGCAGTCCTTCTTTAGAAGCAAGCGAGATAATAGTAGTAAAAAATGAAAAAGCAACATCAAAAAGATCGACATTACCTGCAGCTCCTGAACCAAAAATAGATCTAAATGATTTCAAAAATATAAATGCGTCACTTTTTGTTATAGGCGAAGAGAACTCGAAAAATGAAGAATCTAAGATGCCTTCACATATTGGAACAATATTCAGTCCTCAAATGACAGAATATATCTAACATGTACAATCTAGATAAAAACTAAATAATGATTTTACATATATGCTTATCTAAAACCAAAATTTATATATCAAAAAACTAAAAAATCCCTTATCAAAAATTTGAATCATACTCAAAAATCTTTACCAAATGTTTAAAACATATACAAGAGCTTTTATTTCATAATAAAATAGCAGAAAACTACTGATTTTCACAACACCCTAACTCAAATTCAGATTTTCTTATTAATACAAATTTTAACACCTAAATAATTTCTCATTATTTTATATTAAATTTTAACAAAAATCTAATCTTTGTTATCAATTGTATATTTCCTTTTTTCAAAAAGGCATTTTGTAATTTATCTGCATAAGCTCATCATGTATTTGAATCTTAAAAGAAAAATACAGTCAAGGAAAATTGGATAATTTAATAATAATAGATAGTATATGATAATCTTATATAATATATCTGATATAATAAAATCTTAAATACTTAAAACCTTAATCAATATTATTTCAGTATCTTCATATCATAATTTATCATACAAATAAAATCAAATATTTCCAACAACAAAAAACTCACGTTAAATTTAATATCTCTAAAATAACCATACAAAATTTAACTACAATAAAAATCCACACCTTTAATAACCATACTAACCCTAACTCTAACCCCTAAAATTTTAAAATAAAAATATTAAAACTATTCCCATTTAGCTAAGAATCAACAGAATCTTTTTTTTTTATTTTTCCTAGACTTATCTTCTAGTTTTATCACTTCAGTTTTATTGACTTTTCCCCCATTTAATACTTGATTCAATATATTTTCTCCAAGTTTAGTAAAAGCTTCCGTGACCATAGTATCAGTTTTAGCAGATGTTTCCATATAAATCAAATTATTTTTAGAAGCAAAGTCTCTAGCAAGTTCTTCAGGAACCTCCCTTTTCTCTACTTTATCAAGTTTATTCCCAACAAGTATCAATTCCCCATCAGCAACATACTCTTTAAAATTATTAAGCCAATTTTCAAGTCCCTTAAAACTTTCAAGGCTAGTCAAATCAAAAATTAATAAAGCTCCAGAAGCTTTTAGATAATACGAAGAATAAATTCTTCTTATATGCTCTCGTCCTGTTGTATCCCAAATACGCAATCCAACTTTAGTATTAAGAACCTCGATATCTTTATGTCTGTCAGGCCCATCCGAAATGTGGATTTCCTTGAAACTTCCATCAACTAATCTTTTAATCAGACTTGACTTACCTACATATCTTTCTCCTAAGACTATAATTTTAAAAAGGTAAATATTTCCTGACATTTATATAAGTTTGGCTTAGAAAATTTTGGGATTTGGAATAAGTTTAGGGTATTAATTTATGGAATTTGTGTTTACAATAGTTAGATGAAAGTGNGGAATAAGTTTAGGGTATTAATTTATGGAATTTGTGTTTACAATAGTTAGATGAAAGTGAGGATAAGGATATTAGAGAGGTTTGGGCGTAAAAGATTTTTATTGTAGATATTTTGGTATTATGAATATGGAGAGAAATATATGATTTGTAAGTAAATTGAGGTATAATTTTTTTTTAAAAGAATATTTAAGGTATAAAGACTTTTAAAAGGCTGATGATGTTGTAAATTTAAAGTTAGATACAGAGTTTTAATTTTTGTTAGGATTATATATAAAAATTATATGATGGTTTTTATTAATAAGGTGTTGCAGTATTTGTAGGGTGTATTATATTATTATATATTTTATAATAATTGTTTATTATTTATATCTTTATTAAAAAATATGCATATCATTAATAATTATTTCATGCATTCTAGAAATACTCTTAATACATAAAAAATATATCAATTTATATCATAAATTACATAACCTAACCAATCCTACAATCTTCATAAAAAAAAATCATTTTCCTACCTTTACATCGAAAAAAGCTCAATGATTTACCTATAAAAAAATTCTTATTATCCTCAATCCTAATAAATGGAATCCAAGTTCCCAAACATCCTAATAACAGGTACCCTAGAACTGGAAAAACCATTTTATCACGTCTTTTAGAAGACCAACTAAATCAAGAATCCCCTGGAAAATTTACATTAATAAACTTAAGAAAAATTATAGTAGACCAAATGCTTTTCAAAAACTGAAACAAAGATTTTGATGTTCCAGAATTCGATGAAAATATGGTCTGTGATGCTTTAGAACCCCATATTCAACAAGGTTGGTTAATAATCAATTTCCATTCCTGTGGATTTTTCCCAAGAGATTGGTTTAATCTAATAATCCTCCTTCATGTCACAAATACTAACATATATGATCGTCTTACATAAAAAGGTTCATAAAAGAAAATCACTGAAAACATTGAAGCTGAGATTTTCAAATAGTCCATGAAGAAATTTATGAGTTTTATGACCCATCAATAATCATATCATTAAATTCAAATACTGTAGATGAAATGAAAGCAAATCTTGAACAAGCTCTTCAAATAATTAGGGAAAAAATAATTAGTTGCTAAAATGGGGAATTTCTGTGCTCGAAGTGAAGCTGAGGACCCAAGTACAATTGCTAAGGTTGTTATTGGAGAGGACTATAAAGAGTTTCCTGATAAAATAGCTGGGAGTGGGGTTAAAGCAACTCCTGCCTGGCAGGCAACAGTAACCCGAGCTCAATTGAATCAGAAAAGAGATGAGTTTTGGAGGTCAAGAACTGAAGGTAATCGACGTGTATGGATGGCTATAAAAGCTGCAGTTGAAGCAGATCCTGCAACAGCTTTGTCTATATTGCAGAACATGAAAATCAAAATGAAAACTGGTAATTTGACCATACTTGAAGATGATCATGGGATTATTTATAGTATTCCAGTATTTATGATAAACAACCCTTTGAATTTTCACAATGAAAAAAAACATAAAGGAAGGATTATCAATGATAGAGAAGAGAATATAAAAGTTAGGATTAGAAGAGCTGGTGTTGGGGAAGATGAGGTTATAGAAATTATGAATACAGCTAAAGTAGAAGAACTTAGGAAGATTTATGCTGATAAAGTTAAAGTTATGCCTTGTCAGGTTAGACTATTTTATGATGGGAAGGAAATGAAAGATCATTGTATCCTTTCTGCTCTTTATATTGAAGACGGAGTTGTCATAATGGTGTTTTTGAAAAGTTTATAATACGTAATAGATTATGATAAGGCATAAGATGAAATAAGACTGATTTTGAAATCAGCATAACACCCTGGTAAAAATATATAAAGTAAATGATGTATTTTTTCAATATAAAAAGATTTGAAGTTGGTTTTTAGAATTTTCAGATAAGAATTGGAAGGTTTTTGGCTTCTAACTTAAAATTGTATTTAATTTATATATAATGGCAAGCAACTCATTTACTTTGTCAGGGCAGATCCCCGCTTCTAAAGACTTTTATATGCAAATTCGTGGCAAAATCAGAATCAACCCTCGCAATATAACCCTGACATCCCGTTATCGTAACAATGATTCATTCGAAGAGGACTATGATACTGCTCTTCTCCGTGTGCTTGAGAACTCTTACCGTAAGTTCAAAAAGCCTCGTTATCTAACTCGCATAATCGAAGAAGAAAAATCCTCATTAAAACTCGATTCTGGGAGCAGCTTCATATTATTTATCCTAAGAAAAAAGCATTATCGTGATGTTGTCCCAGACATTGAATTAACTAAATACAAAGAAGTCTGTTGCGATATGATCTCAAAACTTAGCAATTGTCACGAAGCTCATTTTGGTTTAGCAAAACTTTTAACCCATGAAGGTCATTACGATCAATCTGAGCAGCATCTTAACATCGCATTATCCGAAGAAAAATATTCACAAATGTACAACATGTGGCTTGGAGTTATAAAATCCTTAAGTTCAGAAACTAAACAACAAGCTTTAACTACAAAAAAATTCTGTGAAAGTAATAAACATATAGGTCTAATAAAAAACCTAATGAAAAGTATCGAACTTTATTGGGCTTTAATGAATTTATCNTAATAAAAAACCTAATGAAAAGTATCGAACTTTATTGGGCTTTAATGAATTTATCTTTAAGTGATTTACTGATTATAAATGAAGAAATAGAAAGTCCTCATCATTATGCAGCAAAAATAAAAAATATAGACCGATACTATGGGTATTTATCATGGGCAGAAGTATTAATGAGAAGTGGGAATACTTTAAGTAAAGAAAAAGCTGAGGATATATTAAAAGAATTAACTATAGAGTTTCAATCAAGACCAGAAGCTTATATAAAACTATGGTATTTTTATTATTCAACTAAAGATTTCATTTCCTCATTATCAGTAGCAGAAACTGCATTTCTCAAACTTGCTGAATCTTCAGCTGAATATTCCGTTATTATAAACCTTAATTATGCCCGAAGTCTTTTTAAACTAGAAAAATATAGAAGTTGTTTTGAGTTACTTCAAATGATGTATACACAAAATTCTCAATATTCAGTCTATTTGTATCATTATGGTCGTATGTGTTTAAAAAGTAAAGATAGTGTTTTTTTAGGTTCAGCAATTGGAGCTTTAGAAGAATGTTTAAAAATATGCAATTTTTATAGACATGGAAGTGTTTATTATTGGCTTATGATTGGGTATATGACCGGTGGGGATAAAGTTCAAGCTTATAAATATGCTAAAGCTGGTATTGGATTACTTACAAATACTATAGAAAAACATGGGCTTTCATTTGGAGATAAAAACTATGAACAAAAAGTTGTACATAAAATCAATGAGATGAAAAATGTAGCTAAAGATTTACATATGGATATATTGAATATGGAAATTTTAGATAAGATTATAGAAAATAAAGACCAAGGGAAATATGAAGAAGCGAAACTTCATTGTAAGAATATAAGCAAATTTGATAAAGTTGAAGGGGCGATTTTTAATTATAAGTTACTTTTGGCTATGGGTAATATAGATGGGGCAATGGGTGTTTTGTATAAGTCTTTATCATTGAAATCTTTGCAAATGAAAAGTTTTTTCATGCTTGCGGATGTGTTGGTTAAAACTCAGAGACATGGAGAATTAGAGAAAATATGTAAGGATATGATGAAAAGATGTAAAAGTCCAATGATCCCAGTACAAGTGTGGATAAAAACTCATATGGTGTATATAAAATGTTTATTGTATAGAAAAGCTTATGAAAAAGCTATCCTTGTGTTAAAAAGCTTAGCTCAAGTTCAACCTTCACCATTTATCCCAGACTTAGAATATACAAGAAATCTTCAGTTTGCTACAAGTAAAGACCATCTTGTAAATTTATTTGAAAATTACAAAAGAGATTCACTTTTAGGCGATGGGGATATACAAAATACAATATTTTGTAGGGCAAAACTTTTATGTTCAAGAAGAAATCTTAGTTCTATGGTTATTGAAAGTGATTCTGATGGAGAAATAATTTCAGCCTTAGAAGAAATAAATGAAAATTATTTAAATATTGGTAGCAGGGCACCAGAACCATTACCTAAAGCTAGACTTTCTAAGACCCCTGGTGGTGATGCTGTAAATACTGGTTTTTCTGTTAGTATTTCTTATAAGTTCTTATATAAAATCGGTAAAATTGCCGCTATGAACAAGATTTGTATTGAAGATGGATATTGTGCTATGCATGATTTTCTTAATATTCATCATTATTGGATGAGAGAAGGTATTGAAAGTGATGAAATTATGCAGGTTAAAGGAAGTTATTGGCTTGCAGTACTTTTGTTTTTGAAAGGAGATATGGAACAAGCTGTGCATATTTTTAAGGATATTATGTCTATGCTTTTTCAGTTGAATATGCAGAAAATGAGTCAACAGATTTTGGTGTATATGAAAGAGTATGAAAATATTGTTAGTGGTGGGGTTTAGATGAGGAGGATAGGTTAAGTTATCCAGTTTTTGTATGTTGTAGATTGAGGATTTGTAATTAGTGATAATGATATTGCGTTTTTAAAGGATGAAATAATTGCTTTGTAAATTTTTTGTAGTTTTTTGAGGTTTTTGTTGAGGTTTTATTGTTTTTTTAGTATATGATGAATTGTGGAATTTATTTTTATAGATAATTTTTTTTGGTTTTTGTATGTGAATTTGGATTGTGTTAGTAGAAGTTAGTAAGAAATATGCATTTGTTAGTATTGATTTAATTAGGATGCTTGGATTTATGTAGGCTGAATGCTAGAAACAGGATCTATTATAAAAAAAATAGGAAGATTTGGATAGTAAATTGTTAAATATAGATATGGAAACTGCGAAGGATGTGATTGTCATATTTGAGAGAATTGGTAGGAGGA
>MPUH01000295.1:0-68330 GCA_001970955.1 Stentor coeruleus | reverse complement strand
ATGAAAACAGAGAATCGACTGTGAATAGTTTTAAATTTATTAATACCTTAATAATAATTTGATAGATTCTATAAAGGTAATTTTCATTAGTTCCTTTTTGATTCCAACTCATTCACTTAATTTTAAATTACATAAAAAAACCATAGAAAACCGAAAAACTCCTATAAACTATAGCATCCAAATATCATAACTAAACTAAACAATGTTTAATATTTTCACTGTTAAAATCAAAGACATCACTAATAATATGTCGAATACGAAAGATCGATTAATTTCTCCAGCAGAAGAATCTCCAATACTAAGAGTTGACCTTGTTTGGAAGGACATCTACTGTTCTCACGAAGCAGAGGGAAAGCCTAAACGAGATATATTAAAAGGCATATCTGGTTATGCACATAGTGGAGAGTTCCTAGCAATTATGGGTACCTCTGGAGCTGGTAAGACAACTTTACTCAACCACATATCTGGAAAAGAGAAATCTACAGCAGTTCTCAAGTACCGTGGGCAGATTCTAGCTAATGCTCAAGACATAGAGTCCATAAACTATGCCAGATATGTAGGTTATGTGACTCAAGAAGATATCCTCTTAGACTTGCTAACTGTTCGAGAATCGATACTTTTCGCTGCTAGACTCAAAACATCAGGCCCAGACACAGAAAAAATCGTAAAAGTTGAGGGTCTTATAGAAGAGCTTAATCTCTCCAAATGTCAACACACCCTTATAGGAAGCTATTTCGTTAAAGGTGTATCAAGTGGGGAGAAAAAACGAACTTGTATTGCGATTGAGCTTATTACAAGTCCAAGCATATTGTTTCTTGATGAACCGACCTCAGGATTAGATAGTTATACATCACTTCAGGTGATTGATGTGATGAATAGACAAGCAGCTAAAGGAAGAACTGTATTGAGTACAATCCATCAGCCTAATAGTGATATTTATGCACGCTTTGATAAGCTACTATTACTTTGTGATGGATATGTCATGTATCATGGGTCAGCAAAAGATGCTGTTAAATACTTCTCTGAATTGAATTATCTATGCCCAAGAACATCAAATCCTGCTGATTACTTTATGGAAATACTTCATATAATGAGACCAGAAGCTAAAACTTCAGAAGAAGAAGAGAAAATACAGCTTTTTAGAGACAACTTTTTGTCAAGAGGCCGATTAAATTATGTAAGTAAAAGTGGAGATGGGGAATTAGAAAAAGTTAGCTCGAAATATACGGCTACTTTCTGTGATCAGTTATATAGATGCACTCAAAGATCAGTCTTACTCCTGGTTCGTAATCCAAAACTCACTTATTTCAAACTGGGGATTTTGATTTTTGTTGCGGTGCTAATGGATATGCTATATTGGAAGCTAGACGATAGTACTAAAGAATCAAATGTTAATGATAGGAATGGATCTTTATTTTTTATAGTAAACACGATGATTTACGCTAACTTGCATAGCACAATTGTAAACTTCCCTCTGATTCGAGAAGTGTTCCTCAAAGAGTACCGAGGGAAAATGTATGGGGTTTTTGCTTTTTATCTAGCCAAAAATCTGGCTGACCTTATTGCTGAAGTGGGATTATCATTGATATTTGGAATTTGTGTGTACTGGGCAATAGGTTACAATACTCAAAGTCCAGACAAACCAGTAATTTTTTTTATTCTCCTAATTCTCACTCATATGTCTGGAACTTCTCTAGGATTATTAGCAGGTTGCTGGTTTAAAAGACTTGACATCGCTCTCAGCATGGGCTCAGTTGTAGCTTTACCTTTCTATTATTTCTCAGGATATATAAGACAGACTGATACCATTACTATAGCCTTAAGGTGGATTGCTGATCTCTCAGTTTTCCGCTGGGGCTTTGACGGGTTGATTCTTAACCAATATCACGGATTTGATGGAGGATTAGAAATTCGTGATAATCTTAACATTCATGGATCAGTTGGAGAATGCATAGCCTACCTCACAACCATCATGCTAACATTACGAATTGTTTCCTTTATTGGGCTTAGGTATAATGCTACTAGATAGTCTAACTAATTTTGACTAAGATTAATCTTTGTTAGTCCAGCTTCTTTCATCTCCTTGTTTTTGCTTGTATACGTCGATCTAGGCTTGATCATGTCTCTATTTTCTTCTGGGAGAACTTTGTAGATTCTGACAATCCAGTGCTCACTTGTAAAAACCTCACGAAACTGTCTGAGTTTGATGTTTTTTTCTCCAATTTCAGCATGGCGGACTACATCAAATCCTGAACCTTGGTTGTGTCCTTGAACTTCACCAAACCTATAATAGCACAAACGGTACATAAGACTGTTTTTCATAGTTTCAGTCATCCCAGAGTCAATACGATATTGTCCACGGTTAAGATAGTCTTCTTCTTTGATTTGAGGAAACACTCCTGCTGCAATTCGAATCATCCATAAGAATTTGTTGATATCATCTCCTGAATAATAACTAAGTCCTCCAAAGATCACAAGAACATAATTTGCATCAATTTTTCTAAGATTTTGTGCAGCGACTTCTTCATTACTCCCGAAAATCATTCCCATAGTTGCAATGTGGGTGTTATTCCAGGTATTATTATCAACCATTACAGTTCTATTACTAAATCCAGTGATTTGATAGCCATAGTCCCACCAACTCATAATTCTAGCATCTTGGGCTGTGTTCATTCTAAGCCAATAATAAGCTTCTCTGTAATCATCAATAATTCGTCTTTCTCCATTGTATCCTTTGCTGGCCATAATCACAGTTGGTGAAGAGTAGGCTTCAGCAGCAACCCAGACACAGTGATTAATATAATAAATACTCATGAATCCAACAAGACCAATAACAATAAGTGCTAGTTCTAAAGGATAACCATACTCAGGCTTAGGTTTTTTATCTGCAGGTTTCGAGCTTAGATAAACTGCCCATTCTTTATAATTCTTTATATGCCTGGTAAACCTATGCAAAGTTTCTGATAAGCCAATTGCGCTAAGAATACACACTGCTGGGGCAAGGACTAGAAGAAGTCTGACCATAACACAAGCAAAATATACAGCTAAGATTCCGTAACCAGCGACAAAGAGCTTACCTGGATTATGTTCAATAAGGCAAAAGTAAAGACCAACTGGGGCGAATACAGTGAGGAAATGTAGATCAAAGAAAAATGATGACCAAGTAGTTGGCTGATGTTCTGAAACTGAAGCAATAATAGGAATGAATTTTTTTGCGTAAGTTGGATCAAGTAAACTCATGCTACGTCCACTCCACTTCATTTTACCACTAAGAGTCATATAAAGAGAAGCAACTACAACTAAAGATACAGCGCTTGTAACTAAAAGTTTTATAAGGAATTTGAATTTCGCTTCACCTGCACGTTCTTTAATCCAGTCACCTAGAACATAGATTTGTAAGAACACAAAGACAGCATGAGAAGCCAGATGCTCTGATGATGTTACAACTTGTGTGCCAACAAATGGAATCTGCATAGCAAGTAAGCTACCTAGTATATAAAAACTACAATAAGACACGTAAAGGTTGGTTGTGAATTTGCCTATCAAAACACTTCCAACAACAAAGATTGGGATGATGTTGATGATAAAAGCATAACCCCCCCAAGCAGCAACCATATAGAAAAATGATAATGATGCTGCAGCTGACCATAGAAGTGAGCCCTAAATAAAAATTACAGTATTCACAGATTTGATGTAGAGGTAAAAAGTAAATACCAAAGCGAAAATCGCCACACCTTCGTTGTCATAACTGCCAGCAACACTTCTTGATATGTAACTTGGGACTATTCCTACAAAAAGTGCAGCATAAAGACCAGCTTCACTTCTCCCAGTAACTTCTTTAGTTAAAAAGTACCCTGCAAGTGATGTTAAAGCTGCAAAGCCTGGAGCTAGAAAAACGCAAACATTACGAATATCAACAGGAAATCCTAAAGTATGCAAAGATGAATGGATAAGCCCTGCTGTAAGCATTATTCCTGGGTAAATTGTCCCTCCAACTGCTCTGCCAAGAGGAAACCAGGACTCTGCATCAAACCAATTCCAGAAAGCATAGACTCCTCTTTCAGTAAGATACTTTGTAGTTCTAAAATTGAACCAAGGATCGAATTCGTGAATAATGCTCTCGAATCTAATGACCTAAATTTATTATACTGAAAACACTCTGATGAGAACTGAAAGTACACAGATCATAGCGAGGATGATTATACGGAATACTGGAGACCAACTTTCTAGGAGGCCTTTTACTCTACTTTCCATTTATATGTGCAGTTGACATTATTGTAAGTAGATGCACTTTTGGAAGATAGTCTAAAAGATATAAAATAATTTCTAATATAATCCGCATCTAAGCATAAAGCTAATCTATTTTTAATAACTGTTAAATATAATTAAGTGAATCATCAGGTATAGATATATATTCTGCCATCTTCCCAGTATAACTTTTACGTGTTTTGACTAAATACGGATCTGATTTTACAGAATCAAGCACAGGGGTTACTCTAAAATGACTTAATACTGGGGTATTACACTGTGGTGTATATGCTGCCATATTACCTCTTTTCCTAACTAGACGCATTATCGGCCTCAAAGCTGGAGTCTTCACTTTAACTCCAGAAATTATAGTAGATTCAGGAACAATAAGTATTTGAGTTACAGGCCATTCACCTCGATTTATACCTACATTTTCCTCTTTATCTTCAAAATTCTGCGAAAAAATTCGCCAATTTTCTAGTTGTGGGAATAAACATGCTGATTTCAAACTGCTTATAAGCAAAATCGTCAATATAAAAGAGCTAATTGAACATGTTATAATCAAAGCTATTGTATAAACTTTATCTTCATCAGCTAATGAAGCTGTTAGATACCTATCTGCAAGTAAACATATGATGATAAAGAGAATCATTATGATTGCTGAAAGGATTGGGATAAACATACATGAGCTAATTCCAGCTGAACATGATTTTTTAGGTAGGCATTTAGCTCTCATTTTGAACTCCATAGAAAAATCTGTCTTGCATAACTCGCAGCAGGATTTGGCGATATCTTCAAAATGTGATACGAGCCAGGTTTTTAAGCATTCTTCATGAATATATCTGATTGTCCCTGAACACTTGCAAGGTGTTAAGAGAGGGTTTTCTTGATTTTCAGGCTCCATACATATTCTGCAGGTCCTTTCACAAGTTATTTCTTGTTCTTGAGAGTGAGAAAGATATGTTATGTCCATACTCTGCATATTGCAAGGTTATTTTTTTCAAAAAAATATTATTAGATATTTAATGTGAGAAGCTGATATTTGTTTACTAAAGAATTAAATCAGATATGATTTGATAAAATTATAATCAGCACTCCCATTAATTAACCAAATCACAAAATCCCATAAATAACAATATAAAAATGAACACAGAAAAGCAAAAAAAGCTTATTACCGCTGAAGAATGGGAAACCCGACTTGATCAAATCCCAATCTCTCGAACTCAAATAAATAAGCTCATCATCAACTATTTAGTTTCTGAAGGTTTTCAAAATGCTGCTGAGCAGTTTTCCAAAGAATCATCTACAGAACTTAATCTTGACATTTCATTGCAAGCCCGTAATCAGATAAGAATAGCAATTGTTAGTGGTGAAATTGATAAATCTATTCAGCTTATAAATGACTTAGATCCAAATCTTCTTCAGGAACAGCCAGGATTATTATTTGCCCTACGCCTACAGAAACTTGTCACTTATATTCGGGAAAATAAAATCTCTGAAGCTCTTGCTTATGGTCAAGAAGTCCTTGTCCCAACTGCAAAAGGTAACCCAGAGCTTTTGAATGAGCTAGAAAAAGCTTTATCACTTTTAGCCTTTAGTGATATTCAAGAATCCCCATTAGCTGAAATATCCTCTCCTGCTTATAAACTAAAAATAGCTAGTGATGTTAATGCGGCAATATTAAAGAACAAGGGGAAAAATCAAGAGACAACAAGTTTAGGTCAAGCGTTTAAAGTACTTGAGTGGACGCAGAAAAAGCTAGACAAAACTGTTAGTTTTCCAAAGATCGCTTTGAGCGAATTTAAATTATAGAATAGATTTTAGGTATTATTGAAGGATAATATTTTATAGGATTTTTAAGAATCGAATTTGAAAGACTAATTTTAATATTTATGCTCGTATGTAAATTGCATTTGAAAATTTATCGCTGTAAAATTTTAGAATACTCTTATCAGGAATTTTAATGATTTAATTTATGACTGAATCTTTAAAAAATAAAGTTAAAAGTTTTGTGCTAATATCCTGATTTGATGAATGAATGAATAAAATTTAAATCAATAGTTAATAATATTAGCATTTTTTCCATGTCCTACATGTTTACTATTTTTTGAAAAATCTACCTGAATAAAGATGAGAATTTAGAGTGCAGATATTAATGGATTTATAGGCATTTTTTTAGGTTCTTTGATATACTATAAATTATACTTGGATTCTGATTTTATCAAGATATTCTGTCTTGAACCTTTAAAATTTATGCAACTCCAAAATATCTCTGCATCATGATTATTAATTCTACTTTAACTTCCTTAGTGCGGTAAAAGTATCAGTTGATAAAAATAAAACCAAAAATGAAGCAGAGGATAATAACTAATAATAAAAAGTTTATTTGCTTGCTTTAATAAGAATTCGAAATCAAAAACCGAAGTTAATCAATATTGAAATATTTGAAGAGATAAATTTAATTGGTTAAAAATTAATCTTGCGATACTTACGATTTTGACATGTGCTTTAAATACGAAAGATTTTATTTTTAAAATCATAAAAACAAGTTCAAGCTTAATCGTCTGAATTGAACATGCTTTTACATATAAATAAACTAAATACCTATTTAAAAGCTATAATAAAAAAATTATCTTTGATTTTTGAAATGACTTAGTCGAAACTGAAGCATTTTTTTGTATTACTTGCTTTTTATCATACAAAAAGATGAAAAAAAATTTATACTAAACCTATAAATATATCTTCAAGTCAAAAATATCATGAGCTGAACTAGAAATATAAAAAGCTTCACAAAGAAAACTTGGAAAAGCTTGCAAAAATTTCAAATAAACAAGGTTAGGCTTAGAGTTTATCACGTATGATCAATGCTCTTCAACTTATTACTTAAAATGTATATATTTTTTCGCTAAATTTTAGTAGTTACTGAAGGGGATAACACTGATGAATAGCCTGAAACAGTAAAGTTGACTGTAAGCATAAAGGTTTTGTGCCAAGATCTCAGAGATATGTAATAAATATCTGGGTATAAATAAGCGAAAATATATTTTTTTAAATTAAAAAGGCACCAAGAGCTAGGTATAAAATCAAATATGAGTAAAAAAAAATTTTATTACTGTGAGTGCTATTTTACTTAGTTAGTTAATTCTAATTGATGCTTGAAATTGCTATGACTAATAATTATTTTTTTGAAAAGTAGCACCTAGAAAACCCTTAAGATTTATTTTTTATTTTTAGCATCAACTTAATATACATAAAATAAAGGATATTTTTTAGGTAGGGCAGAGAAAACATTAGCTAAACTTTAATTTATTATATTAGCCATCTCTAATCTATTATAATTTTTGGCTAATAATCTATGATTAATACTTGGCATCTTCTAATCTTAATTTCAAAGGTTAGAATCTCTATATTCTTATATCTTTTGCCTTCAAATCATATTTATATCCTCAACTTTCTCTTACTTTTGCTAGTTTTATATACATAATAAAATAAGATTAAGTCTAATTTAGTTTTCCTTATACTCAGATGATTATATTCGTAATTTCCTTTCTTGATTAAACATTCTGAATCTCTGAAATTTAATATATAAATGATTTTTTATTTATTAGAGTTTTATAAGGCTCTTCAGGCCTGCATCCTAATTTTTCGCCAGGCATTTTTATTCTTTTAGTAAACAGACGCTTTATGTTCTAAATCCTCATAAGCTAACCCTATAATAATCATATAAAACCTAAGCGTCCTAGAAATTTTACGAATAAAAATCTATTAAAAAATCTGTATTTCTTTTAGAGTCCTAATTTTTCGCCAGGCATTTATTCTTTTAATAATCAGATACTTTATGCTCTAAATCATCATAAAGCTAGCCCCATAATAATCATATAAAACCTAAGCATCCTAGAAATCTTAAAAATAAAAATCTATTAACAAATCTGTATTTCTTTTACAGTAATTTCCTGCAATTTCATCAAAATTGCTTTTGACAGATTTCTATACAATTTTTAAAGTATGCGTTTGTCTACAATTTTACTATTTATCGATTCTGATTAATTTCAATAAGATAATTATTACTACAAGCCAAAAATCCTATAATCCTATCATTTGTCTTGTCTTACTACTTAATTTACTTAATAATAATTGGTCCACTTTTATGGTCCATATGAACTAAGGACCTGGCCGCTTATAAATATGTCTGGCTTATCTGAACCACTTTTGAGTGGTCAAGCACATAACCCACAATCTTTTGAACTTTCAGCACCCTTAGATCAATCTCTTAAGCCACCTGAAAAGCTTACAAAGCAAGATCTAGATGAAAAAATCAAAGAAATTAATGAATCGATCAATGCCACATATTCTTGCAAAGCAGTTGAATTTCCTTTTGAATGCAGACTTATAAAACTATCATCAAAGCACAATATGATAATCGGTACAAGCTCAAATCCAGGTAGTATAGTAGTAATAGACCTTAATGACCCATCTAAAAAAGCTACTTCTTTCAAAGTTATAGATGATTATATCACTTGTATAAGGATGAGTCTAAATGAAGACAAGCTTTATTTAGGTGGTGATTATGGGAATATTGCTGTATATGATTTTCCTTCAATGGACATTAACACTTCTAAAAGAATCCAAGTGAATGGACAAAATGTTGTCTTTGATATTTATGACGAAACAGTTTATGCTGCTACAAGTTTTTCAATGAGATCAGTTATAGTTATTGACAAAGATTTTATGAATTATAGTAGTATTGGAAATGCTTATATGCCTAGTTATGTTAGAGTTAGTTATGATGGAAAATATGTAGCTGTTTCAGATAATAAAAATGTTGTTGTGTATTCGAGAAAAATGATGTGGACTCAGATGGTTTATGAAATAAATCGGCGCAATGATGATGAGAACAATGGAAGTGAACTTAAGAAATGTGAAATTGAATTTTTTAGAAAAATGCCAAGAATTTGTATAAGTCATGATAATTTAATTGACATCTGGGATTTGGAAAAAGGAGAAATTAAAACTACTAAGAAACTTAACACTGAATGCGATATAACTTCTTTAAAGCTAAGCGAAAACGATATTTTCTTGCTTGCTGTGGGCTATGACAATTCAATTAATATTTGGGATTTACGCTTAAGCTCGAATTTACCGATATTCATCAACTACCCAATCAAAGATAACAGCAAAAAACTTCAGATTAATAGAAATAAAACTTACTATGACTTAGAAATTGACGAAGACAGGAACTTGATTTATACCCACGCTCTGAATTCGAAGTACTCATATCAATGGAAAGGAATTTTTGTTGATAAAGCTGTGTTTCCAAACTCTGCTTTTGATAAAGTTGGTCAATGTTGCCTAGCATGTAAGCGTAAAGGTGAGATTATAGTAACAGTTCTCAAAGAAGGTAAGTTTTTTGTGTGGAACATAGAAACCTTTAAACTAGTTAAAGAAGTGGAAATTCCAGAATGCCAGGAGTTACTAGCCTTGACTTTTGCTGGAATAAATGAAAGTATCCTTCTTGTTGGTTCTAATCAAATAATATACAAGCTCAAAGCTGATGATTACAGTTATATAGATTGCATAAAAAATAACTGGGCTGGGTCAATTAACTGTATAAAAGCGAACTCTAATTATATATTCACTGGTGGCAGTAGCAAATTTATAGTAGTTCAAAATTATCAAGGAATTCTAATTAAAAGTATCCCTCAACATAACTTTGAAATCACTGCAATGAAAATATCAACAAAATACATAATAACAGGAGACTGTATGGGACATATTAGCATACATGTCATTGATACATGGGCTTTTCATGCGGAGTTCGCTTCAGAGGAAAGTTGTATCAAAACCATAGAATTACTCAATAATAATGATACTTTGATAACAATTACTGGGAATGGAAAATGTATTTTTTGGAGTATTTATGATAAAATAACTATAAAAACACCGGATTTAGGAGGGAAAATGGATATTAATGACTGCTACTTGTCTAATGATGAACGAAGATTTTATTTGTCGGTTAGTGATGGACGCTTGCTTATTTATAACTTGCCGAGCTTTACAAATCTTGCAACACTTAATTATAATAGCAAGACTCAAAGGTTCACAATGGACAAAGATGAAAAATATTTACTTGTAAGCAATGAAAAAGGACTTTTTAGAACTGTAGGAGCAGTGTCGAAGGATAACCCTATGATAATAGATACTAATGTTGATGTTCCGAAAGTGCTGAAATTTGTAAATGGGAATAAAAGAGGTGATTCGGACCGTCAAATCTCTTGGGTTATCGCCCCGTATATGGTAAATTCTTTGCATTATTATGCTAATGAAAACGCAAAGGCTGATTTAAAAGCTGCAATGCTCACGAACGCACATTATATTAAATCTTCATTAGGTACACCTCTTGATATCGCATTAATTAAAGAGAATACTGAAGCCGCTGGAGCGATTATAAGCCAGCTAAAAAGAAGGGTTTATAGTAATAATTACGCCCTTGAAACTCTTAGTGACTGCCTTTGCGACCTTAACAACAAAGGGTTTAAAGGTCTGGATGAACTTTATAATGAGTGTCTGATAAAAAGCACTGATGAAAACCTTCCAGAATTTTGCTCTAAAGATGTGCCTCTACCAATTGTCCATTATGAATTGACTATGAATATCAATTACAAAAATTTCATAGCTGAAAATAATGTAAAAGACAAAAGAATCTCTTTTCTCATAAGCACAATTCGTATGAACCTTGAAATCGGTTCACAAGAAAGCTTAGATTTTTTGAAAAGTTTAATAAAATGCAGTAATACTGATATTTTTAAAACCAAATTCATTCAAACAATACTAAATGAAAAGTGGAAAAAAGTTAGGCATCTCATGTACCTAAATAGTTTGATTTTTGTATTTTATTTATTATCATTATCAATTTACATAATTACCAAAGATTCACTTTACCTCAAAATAGCCCTTGTGTGGAATGTTCTAAGTTTTCTTTATGAAATCATGCAGATGATAATTGACTTTATCGAATATTGGAAAGATGTCTGGAATTATATTGACATAAGCCGAGCTGGGTTTTTTTATCTGTATTTCTATCTCGAAATTGTATATCAAAATACAAGTACAGATACTTTATTTGGATTTGTAGATATACACATGTGGATTTTAGTACTCATTACAATACTCTCATGGATTCGTGGGATAACATTATTTTCCCTATCCTCTAGCACAAGATATATGGTTAGTTTACTCGGCGAAGTCCTCAAAGATATAATTTCTTTCGCTGTTGTCGTATTTTACTCAATTATTTCCTTTGCTTTAATTAAAATGACATTCCCAGCAACAGAACTTCCTTCTGACAAATCCTCTCCAACAATAGGTTCTTCAATTATTGATGCTTATTTCGAAGCTATAGGAGGAGGTAGCCAAGATTCAACTGGCTTTACTCTTATTTTAGTTATCATCAACTCAGTATTTAATGTGATTATTATGATGAATCTACTTATTTCTATATTAGGTACCACATATAATAAAGTTAATGATAATGCAGAAGTTGAAGATCTTAAAGAACTAACTGAAATGATTATTGAATGCGAAAGCCTTTATTTATTAAGACGAAATGAAAAAAGAAAAACAATTATGCAAATATGTGAAGAATACACACCACCTGAAGTCTTTGGCCATGATACAATTGGAGTTAAACTTAAAACTATGAGGGGAGAAGTTGATGAAATTCAAAGCAAACATGAAGAGATTTATAAGATGTGTAATGATAAATTTGATAAATTAATGCAACTGCATGCAAGCACTCAAGCAAAAATTGGAGTTAATTATAAAGATGTTGTTTTAGAAATTAAAAAAAATCAGGATGAGCTAAAAAAAGAACTTATTATAACAATTAATAATCAAAATAAAATCAGTGAAAGCACTGAAGGTGATGCATTTTTGTGCCCGGAAGAGCATAAAATCAGTTATGAAGCAAGTGAGTATTCTCAATGTTTATTATGTGCTAAATATTTTGAAGGTGAAAATATTGGCACTTGCAATATTTGTCGTTCACAATTTTGCAGCGACTGCGAAGTCTATTTGAAAATCAAAAGCGAGGTTCGGACTAATCTTAAATGCCTTGAAGAGCATGTGATTTACTACTACCAAAATCTTTATAACTACCTAGAATACTTAAAAATAGAAACCAATCAGATTTGCCGATTCTGCAATGTGAAGCTTAGCCACGAAGCTCATGGCTGTGTAATTTGCAATTACTTCGCATGCACAAAGTGTGTAAAAACTTTTAAAGCCTCTGATGGTATAAAAGAGGAAAGTTTGAAATGTAAGGAATCCCACAATTTAACTTGGAAGCAAAGAGAGCTTTACAAAGAATGTCTAAAACGTAAATGCAATAAATGTAATAAAGTCAGAATAGGTGCTGGCTTTTTCACATGTTCTGAATGCTCTTATTATTTCTGCTTGTCATGCGTTAGTGAAGTTGTTGATAAAAAAAATTTAACTACAAAAGCTTTAAATGAAGTTGAGGGAAATGAAGATAAAAGAATTGCTGGCAAAGATAACGAAAATCCAGAAGGTTAAAGCATTTACATAATTAGGAAATCTTAAATACCAAAAATAGTAAAACATGGAAAAATTTTTCTCCAAATTTATAATCTGAGATAAAAGCCTATTGTAATTTGAGGCTATAAATATGTCTGGACTGAATCAACCCCTTACAGAAGGGAAAGAAGACTTAGCCAAACCTTTAGTCCCTTCACCTGATAATCAAGATTTGAAACTTTCTCAACCTGCCAATGACCCTAGTTCTAATATTACCTTTGATGCAATCAAGAACTCTATTGATAAAGCTTTCAAGTATAACAAGCAAGAGTTCTCATTTGAATGCAAACATATCAAAATATCAGCTAAACATCATTTACTAATAGGTGTGAGTAATGATAAAGGTATGATAGCTTTAAAAAGTATTGATGGAAGCCAAATTGAACGTCAAGAAAAAACAAACCTAAATTCAATATCATGCATTAGACTTAATAAAGATGAGACTAAACTTTATCTAGGCACTTGCGATGGAAAAATAGGCATTTATGAATTCCCATCTTTAAACCCTGAGACTTTTGATATTCTTGATGTTGGGGAATCAAAAATTATCTTTGATGTTGTGCATAAAGATATCTACGCATACGATTCTTATAAAAAAACCCTTAATCTTGTTAATGAAGATAGAGAAAATAGAGAAGTTAGTATAATTTTTGATATCCCTGGAGGACAATATGTTCGTGTAAGTCCAGATGATGAGTTTGTAGCGATTTCTACTGATGAATTTGTCACGGTGTATTCAAAAAGTATGAAATGGAAAGAGTTTGTCTACAAAATTAAGAAAACCAAAGATGAAATAGAAGAATGTAATGATGATGAAGGCATTGAGGATAGTAATGAAAGTGAAGAAAATGAAGAAAGTGATGATTATAGTGAAAGCTATAATGAAAGTTATAGTGAAAACTATAATAGAAGTTATGGTGATAGTGAGAATTCTAAGGGTAGCGAAGAAAATAATGATGAACAAAGTGACGAGGATGAAGAAAATGAAGAAAATGAGGAAAATGAGGAAAATGAAGAAAATGAAGAAAATGAGGAAAATGAAGAATCAGAATATTATGAGGATGATGATTCTGATGATGGCATAGTTCAGAAAAAATGCGAAATCGAATTCTGTAATAAGTCGAATAAAATCGGTATCAGTTATTTGAATGTTATAGAAGTTTGGAATCTCACTACAGACAAACTTGAAAAATCATTGAAACTTAATACTGAAAGCGACATCACATCATTTAAATTTAGTGAAGATGATTCATTATTAGCAGCTGTGGGTGTAGATCATTCAATTAATATTTGGGATTTGACTTCAGACTCTGACTTGCCGAAGTTTCTAAATTATCCAGTTAAAGAATTTGATAAAGATACTCCTTTGAAAACGCCAATGTTTTTCGATCTTGAAATAGATGAAAATCGTAATTTGCTGTACACCCACGCTTTGAACTCGAAGTTTTCTTTCCAATGGAAAGGAATTTTTATTGACAAAATTGTTTATCCTGATTCAAATTTCAATAAACAATTCCAAAGATGTATAGTTTCAAATACCCAAGGACATTTATTAATAACTGATATAGAAAATTACAAAATCAGGATCTGGGACATAGAAAGTACAGAATTGATAAAAACCATTGACTTAGACAAAGCTCCTAAAGAATTAACATTTGGAGAAGAAAATGAGGAATTTCTCTATGTTTGTACTGAGGGTCAGATTAATATTTATAGTGGCCTAGACTATAAATTTGTGAGACTTATTACTTGTAGTTCAATCAAAGAAATTTATGTCTTAAGAACTTGGGGAAGTTTTATATTAATAGGAGGTCAAGGAACAAAAGTTTTTGTTTTAAATCAAAATGGAAATGTTGAGAAAGAAATCTTAGGATATAGTGAAACAGTTAGTGGGATGAAGGTATGTAATGAAATTCTAATTACAGGAGATAAGTTAGGTAAAGTGTTTATTCATAATTTGAAAACATGGGCTGAATACGCTATACTAAATGAACATAATAAAATGATCAGGACTATAGAAGTAATTCCAAATGATGATACTATCATTACAGTAGGTCATGACAATAAATGCATTTTATGGAGTATTACTGACAAGAATTACATCAAACAAAAAATTTTGGATCATGAAATTGACTCCTGCTACTTATCAAAAGACAAAATAACTTTAATGTTAAGTACAAATGAAGGGGATATATATGTTTACAATCTACCTAGTTTAGATTTACTCATGACTCTCAAATACAAAGGAAGCATGCAAAGATTCGCAATGGACAAAGACGAAAAGTATCTACTGGTTAGTAACTCAAATGGTGTTTTTAGAACATTAAGTCCTGTATCTTTGAATAATCCATTGATTTTAGACAAAAATATCAACATTCCTAGATTGAGAAAATTCCTTAATAAAAAAGGTCAGCCAAATTATGATTCATGGATTATTGCCCCGTATATGGTCAATTCTTTACATTATTACGCAGAAAATGATTCAAAAAAAGAGCTAAAAATAGCGATGACAAGTGGGTCTTATTTTTTAAACTCCTTAATGGGCACTCCTCTTAAAATTGCCTTGGATAAAAGTTGTATAGATACTGCTGGGGCTATATTAAGTCAATTAAAAAAGCGTATTAAAGATAACAAATATGCTTTGGAGACTTTGCCTAATGAGATTTGCAATCTTAATTCGATGGGTTTCAAAGGACTAGACGAGCTTTATAGTGAGTGTTTGGCTCAAATACCTCAAAGCCAGCTACAAAACCTTCCTATTTTTTGCAGTGAATCAGAATCATTACCAAAAATATATTATGGTCCTAGCATGACAATTACCTCAGAAAACTTTTTCAAAAATAAGCCAGTTCAAGGAACCGTCAAATTATCATTTCTGATCAGCACATTACGTTTGAACCTTGAAATAGGCTCAGGAGAAAGCATTGAATTCTTAACTAGCTTATTAAATTGCAGCAACACTGAGATTTTTAAAACAAAATTCATTCAAACAATCCTTAATGACAAATGGAGACGTATCTGTTGGATTCATTACCTGAATGGAGTGATTTCTATTATATATTTAATATCATTATCAGTATATATAGTTCAAAAAGATTTTCTTTACTTGCAAATTGCACTTGGTTCAAACATTTTGCTTTTCTTATACGAGATTCTTCAGGTAATAATTGACCCTATTGAATATTGGAAAGACTTTTGGAACTATATAGACATAACCCGTGCTGGTTTTTACTTTGCTTATTTTTATTTTGCATATATCGAATCACAAGAAAAAACTACCACAACAGGACAAACCCCAGCAAACAATCAATATGACTATTCTTGGATTCTTATAGTAGTCTCAATATTATCATCATTAAGAGGAATTACATTGTTTTCTTTATCATCAAGCACACGTTATATGGTTAGTTTATTAGGTCAAGTTATTAAAGATATTATATCTTTTGCAGTTATCGTATTTTATTCAATCCTCTCATTTGCTTTTATTAAAATGGCTTTTTCAGGCCCTACAACTTCAGATAGTGATGGAGGAATAGGTAATTTGATTGTTGGAGCTTATTTTGAAGCTACTGGTGGTGGAGATTCTTCTCAAAGCGGATTCATTTTATTCTTAGTAATTATGAATTCTATTTTCAATGTGATTATTATGATGAATTTACTTATTTCTATATTAGCAAGTACTTATGAAAAAGTTAGTAATGATGCTGAAGCTGAAGATCTTATAGAACTTACTGAAATGATTATTGAAGCTGAACAACTTTATTTTTTTAATAGAGGGATAAAGAATAAAACTTTTCTCCAAGTCTGTGAGGAATACACCCCACCTGAAATTGTCTCAGAACTTGACTTGAAAAAAAAGTACAAAACTGTTAAAAGTCAAATCATAGCTTTAAAACAAAGAAATGCAAGACTTTATAAAAACTGTAGTGAGAAATTCGAATCATTAACTCAAAAGCATATTGAAACACAAGGCATAATTGAAAACAACAAAAAAGATGTCTTAAGAGAATTGAAATCAAGTGGAGTTGAGCTTAAAAAAGAAGTTCAAAAACATATCAAAAAAGACCCAAATGTCGAAGTAGGGAAAAGATTTGCAAAAGGTCTTGAACAATCATTTGAATGTCTTAATGGGCATTTATTAGGTATAAAATTTAATGATTACAATGTTTGTAAAATCTGTAGAAATGATATTGATGATGAAACAACATTATCTTGTGATATATGCAATTTCAGTATGTGTAGTAGCTGTGTTAACTTTTATAGTAAAAATGCTAGAAAAAAGTCTGATATCACATGCAGTAAAAAACATATGCTTTTACATATAAATGATTTAAACAAATATTTAGAAAAAAATGGGAATTCAAAAAACCTAACTTGTAGATTTTGCAATGAAATTGCTAATACTAAAGCATTTTGTTGTATTCCTTGTCTTTTTGTACTATGTTTGAAATGTGATGAAGCGTATAGAAAATGTAAAGATAATAAGAATAATAATCTGAAATGCCATAAATCGCATAAATTGATTTGGAGACATTCTGAATTATATAAGCAAAGTTTAAGGTTAAATTGCTCGGAATGCCCTAAACAAATGCTTGGCTCAGGATTTTTTAACTGTATTGAGTGCCAGTTTAATCTTTGTTTAAGTTGTGTGGAAGATAGACTCTCTGAAGTTAAGCAAGATGACCCTGCTGTTGATAAGGAAAAACAAGTGGATGATAAAGAAGCCAAAGAAATTGAGGCCTAGAAATAGTATCTTAAGCTAAGATTAAGAATAGATAGATTTAGAAAATAGAGTAAATTTCTGATGAGCAAAAATACAAAAGTTAAGATGAAATTTTGTTGTGAAACACTTCTTGTATTAATAAGCTTATATAAACTTTCAAGGAGCATATAGATTAAAATCTTAGGTGAAAATTAATGATATTTTTACGCTAATTATTAAGGTAGCATATTTTGTAATTAAAAATTGAAGGGTTATTGAAATTTGCATATATTTATAAGTAAATTTTCCTTACCAAAGCTAATTTTTACCTAAAAGTTTTACGTGTATATATTATTTAATAAATTTTAGCATTTAAATTTCATTTAAGGAAAAAATTCTTAGATTTTACAACAGTATAGTTAAAAATGAAGCATTTTGTATGCATTCATTGTCTTTTTATATTATGTAGAGAATGTAATGAAATGTAAAAAGAGATAAAATGATAATAAAAATACTTTTAATGTTTTTAATTATATAAGTTTAATTAGAGGCATTAAGACATTTTATACAGAATTAAGAATTTTTTTTTGGCATGTAAAGCTTCAAGACTTGGTTGAATTGTATTAAGGAAAAGCTTAATTTTCAAATTATAAAACTTTCAATTGAAAATAAGGAAAATCATGAGGCTAATGAAGAAACTAAAACTATAAGTAATATCGAAGTTGAATCTTAATTTCACGAATATGATTAGGTAGATTAGTTATAAATTTTAGGTATCAAGGAAAATTATAAGATTTATAATGGAGTGCTTCTGTGGTAACCCTTCTAAATACAAGTGCCCTAAATGTTTAGTTAAATATTGTTCTTTAACTTGTTACACTGTTCACAAAGACAACTGCCAAGAAAAGCCTGAAGACACAGAAGTTAAATGTATTGTCAAGCATCCTCCAAGAAATTATTTGATTGAGGATGAAGATGAACTACTGTTATCTGATCAAGAACTAGAAAAAATGAGTAATAAATAAAAAGGGGGATGCAAAGAGCTTGTTGATATGTTGAAAAACCCTGAGCTTCAGAAAATCATTCAGGAAATTGACAGTTCTGACAATAGACTAGGGGCGCTAAGATCAGTCATGGCACAAGATAAAAATGGAGACTCTGATTTCAGCCATGTAATTGATCTAATGCTTCTAAGTGTAGGATTTTTGAATGAAGAAGGAGTTAGTACGCTTTAGTTCATATAAATAATCAAAAAATATATATTTTTGAAGTCATAAACATAGATAAATATGATTTAATTAGTTATATTAACTTATATTCAGATATTTATATTGAAATTTAAGACTAACATGCTTTGTTTATACTCGATAAATCATATAGAAATTGTATATGATTATTAGAGGTTTTTAGGAATTTGGAAAATAATTTATCATAAATAATAGTTAAAAATGTATAGTGATAGACTTGAGTTTTAAGTTGATTTCACTTATATTATTTATGCTTCCTAGAATCTAAGATAAATAAATTTGAAGACCATCTATTTTTTTATATAAGCGATCAAGTGCCAGCTTCTGAAGATCAAATATGCATGATTTCATCTGAATCTGATCGTCATCGTAGCTTTCATATTTCTCTATGCACGCTTCAATTTTTGGTGGAAGGTCTTTTTGAATAGAATAGTATAATTCTAAATACTCATCATATCGACGGTCACAGAGTTTATTACATTTAGTATTATAGACTTCTCCGTAGCCGAAATAGAAATTGTTCTTTATGCAGTTTGTTTTGCATTGACCTAAATAAGCTGCTTTAAAATTTCTTATTGTCTCCTCATAAAGGACTGCATTGAGGAACTTTTCCATTTATATCTAGATATAATGGCTTATATTTATGAATTTACAAACTTATAAGCTTTTGTTAGCTTCAACTAAGGGCTTGATCTTAAATCTTAATATAATTTAAATGAAAAATAGTAATGAAGATTAATTTCAAGATCAATCAAAGCAGTGCTTTTCAATATAGACATCCTATTTGATTCTAAAATTTCGCCTAAGATCATGACCTTTTCTATGATAAAATTAAATTTTCCCTTTTGATACCTTACTCCTATCATAAAATTACTTATCTCATTTTGCATTCCCAAACATAAAACAAATCAATATATTTTATATCTTCATTAGAATCATATAATGTTTTAAAATTAGCATATTATAATCAAATCCTATTAATATTTATGACTTACTTAGTATATTTCAATATTTTTCTTAAAATAGCATAAATTTCGCATATTATAGTTTTTGTATTTAGATTTAATAGTATTAATGTTTCGAAGTGTCACTCCATTGAACATCTCAACACATAAACAAAAGAACAGATTATCCTTAAATATTGATAATAGGAGGCATACAAAAGAAGAACTTTGCTTATTAGATTTATCTTGGAGAGAAAATCCCCCTGATTACACTCAAGAATGTATGAACTGCTACATTAAAGGTCAGCCACTACCGAAAATCCCCCAAAATCATATGAAAAAATCATCATCGAAAAACTACTTCGAACTAAACAAGACTTACATCTCAAAAATCTCAGAAGAGAAAAGTAAAAAAAAGCCTTTAAATTTAAATCTCAACAAAATCGTTATTGCAATAGCAAGCTCTACTAAAAAAAACTCAAAAACTTCTTATAACTTTAAAGCCCTCTCCCCTACTGATATTACACATTACCGCTTAGTAAAAAGACAAGCTAACAATCAGCTTAAAGTAAATCAAAGTTGCAATTTTCTCATAACCGGCTCTAAATTTTAAAGAATAACAGCCTTAAATAATTATATCCAACATAGTCTAGTAATTCATTCTCGATATCTTTATTCCGTTTTGTTTAAAATTATAGGAATACCATTTATCTTTATATATATTTGTTATATATATATATTAATTCACCTCAATGGCTAAAGTTAGAAAAGGAGATAAAAAGCTCTCAGCACCACCAGATTTTGGCGAGCCAGCTCTGCGTCCTGATTACCCGAATGTGATTGATAAAATTAGGAAGTCGAAAGCTGAAGCTAGAACACAATATTCTTATGATTTTGAAACTATCAGAAAAGTAAAAGAAGACTTTGAATCTTATGTGAAGCCATTACCTATTGTCAAGATATGGAGGAGAAAAATGCGCACAGTGAGGATTTTTAGATATGATGAAATACTTAATGTGAATGAATTTGATGAATCTTGGATTTTGCCATATGAAATTGTGAAAATCCAAAGAAGGATTACTAGAGAAGAAGAATCTACAGATGATATGGAGCATGATTAATAATTTAGAAAAATTATAGGGTTATTTGATTTAAAATTGCTTTAGGTATAAATTGTTATTCTGATTTTAGGAAGATTATATTTTTATTTATATAATTTATAAGCTTTATATAGTTTATGAAGATTTTATTTGAGAAATTAGTTATTTAATCAGTTATTTTAATATATCATAACACTAAGTATTTTTGACTTTAATAAATATATTTGAAGACTAATTTATCTGTATCAGGTGCTTGTAGGAATTGTTACTGATTGATTATAGAATACTAAAATATTCATATTCGATGAATACTTTTCCAGCACTCTGATTTTAAAGATTAACAAGATTAAGCCTGAGTGGACTGAGAAGTTAAGGAAGCTAAGATATTTAGAAGTAGAAATTAAGTTAGGTGTTAAAAAATGTGCATGCTTTTGAGAATATTTCTGTATCTAGTTTTAGAGGATCAAAACAAAATTTTTATATAAATCTGAGTATATAGTAAATATTATATTATTATAGTTTGTATATGCATTTAACTTGATGCTTAGTATAATATGGATAATAGATAAATAATTTTGACTTGAATACTGGTTTAGTTATTGAAGAATAAGATAGTGTAATTGATATTTTTGGAATATTTATGACAAGGCAGACTTATCAGCGAGTTAAGAATTTAAATTAGTATTATTTTTTTACCTTATATCTTATGCTTTTTATTTTCTAAAACTTTTTTCTATGTCATTACCTATTCATCATAACTTTATATTTATAAAAAGCTTTATGCGCATCTTGTCCCTCATTTAAATAAATTATATTCATTCGAATATGGTATATACTTGGGATTATTACTAGGCCTTTTTCTTGAATCAGGCCTTTCAGAAAAAGTCATGTCAAGCTCATATTTTCGTTTTTCTGGAGATCTGCTGAAACTTTTGATTTTATCCATCATGTCTTGAATTGTAGGGAAACCTAGAGCATAAGTTTTAGCATCTTTATTTCTTTTAGATTGTCTATGTCGTAGTAAAACTTCAGGGATTTTTATTATAGGCCCTGCCTTGATTTGCTTCAACTTCTTATTGAGGACGTCTATATAATATTTACAGCTACTCTGGAGGTTTTTTGAACGGTATTTAGGTCTAAAGGTTGAAAAAATTGCAGAATGGTCTTCCTTTATTCCTGGGAGCATAATAGTATTAATTATTTACTTTAGTGGATTTTAAATTTATATATAGGAAAACACTGGTTTTTTAAATTAAATTAAGATTTCTGGAATTAGTGTTTGCAAATACTTATTTGGCTTTATTTGTTATAATAGGAAATTAGATAATTTTAATCTTTAGTTTATAAGGGATAAATACAATAGGATGCTTTATGATTAAATTTTAATCACTATTGATTAACTTATAGTTATTATTGTATGAAATTCTAATGATGATCTTGTTTGATAATATATCATACAGTAGATTCATCTTTGAATATTCTAAATATATCAAGAGATTATACTCAAAAAAAAAATTACAATATTTTTTGTAAGTGTAACTCATAATAAGCCATAGTTTAATTGGCTAATCCGTAATAGTAGAATTCAACCCTAAATTTATATAATATTATATAAAATGATACTTAAAATAAAGAATCAAAATATATACTAAAAATATTATCTTATTTAAAAAATCATTATATTTATCAATGTGGGAAAACTAGTAAAGCATTTTTCAAATTACCTTTACTTTATATTGCCATTCCATCTCCATAATACTTATAATGTTATCAAGTTCAATCATAAAACTAACCTCTCGTATATAACTTTAATAGAAGTCATTATATTTCGTCATAAAGAGAAATTTTTACCTGCTGGCTATTCGACGGTATTTACTCAAATGATTTTTGTAGAAAATCTTGGCAATATTTCAGGAGAGTAAATTCTATATACAAAAGAGCAAGTCTTCTTGAAAGATAATGGCCTTATTTCAATTGACTTACTGCTTTTCATGATAAGCGTACCCTTATAAAATCTTAATCTCACCTTGATCAGCCTTTGATAGTACTTTTTAAACATGAATTCTTGTTGCTAACTACAATAGCTTAATTCAAAATATAAAAAAAAATGCATAAAATAAAGCATCAGTAAGTCGATGATAATATATAGTAATAGAATGCTCATGTAAAAAACACTAAGCTAAACCTTTCTCTATTTCAATCCATTATATCAAAATCTTAATCATAGGCCCTGGGATAATAGGGAATAGCAACTCACAAAATGTCAAAGTAATAGTTGTTAAATATATTAAATTATACTGTCGCTGATTCATATAGTAGAGGTATTGCCAATAGCTATATTTCTTGTAATTTTCAGAAGTTATATACTTTATAAGATTTTGCAATAGTAATAAGTTTATACTTATAATAACTAATAATGTTGTATATCTTGGTATTTCATTGTGTAAAGCATTTAAAAGCTGCTGATATTGCATAAGAAGATTAACTATAACAGTTTTAAGTTTATATTTTAATGTATTTTAGTGATTTTATAAGCAATTTAAATTTTGATAGTGATTAGTATTGTGTTTTGAGTTTGCGTAAAGAATTTTCTGGATTTATGTTTGAGTTTTATAAGTTAATACAAATGTATCAGTTAATCTATTATTAAATAAAATACTGATGCAAATTTTTGTTATGTATAAAATCTACTATTGAATAATCTTGAACATAAAAATGCAACATACTTAATCTATAATTCATATTTAATATCTATAAAAACTATAAAGCAATCATCTATTTTTAAAAAATTTAAATATAAACCCTAACCTATAACTACTCAGCAGTATATATTACCTTAAATTCTTTGCGATTTATAAACAAAGTTGTAGTTGAGTCCAATAAAAACTTTACCTCACTAAATACCTTTCCCTCACAAACATTCACCCACACATCAATATTAGGGGTTTTATTAATAGTATAATAAGTATCTTCAAATCTTATAATCGCAAGACTATTACAACTTTTTTTTAACGCATATCTATTTTTATCTATAAATATATCATAATCCCCTTTCAATACTTTCTTCTTTTCATTAAAAAACGTATTAAACGAAAAAGCTCTGCTATAATCTAATGAGTCATTAGTTTTGTAAAAACCTTGGCTATTATAAAATGACTCACTATTTTTAGGAGTTGTTAAAGAACTGATTTCAAAGGGTAAAAAATTATTTCCACAATTAATCAAAAAAGAATACCCGCTTTGAAGGACTAGTGAAGTTTCTAGTAAATAATAAATCCGACAATTTTCATTAGCTGGTGTTAAATACCAACAAAAATCATCTCTATCAAGATAAGCTATAGGTTTATTATCATTAGATATAAAAGGAATGACAATATTACTAATTTCTCGTTGAATATTATATTTATTTCCTTTTAATACCCCACCTGCAGTAAAAGAATTTGATAGACTCAATAAAATAATACTTGAAGATGTTTTATTGTAATCTAGAGAAGGAATTATTATTTGGTTTTTCATAAATACTCTTTTTGAATACTTGTAGTCCCATATTTCACTTAAGAATTGGTTTATGTCATCTAATAATATAGGACTAATAGTCATTGCTTTTCTCTCAAAAATCATTCTTCTTATATCAAAATTCTTACGATTTAAAGAAAAATAGTATTTAAGTGATGCTTTAGCTTTGTCAAAATTTTGCTTATCCATGTCTGAATTTAGTAAAAAGTTATGCTCAAATTTCATCCAAAAAGTTTCAAAGTCTATAAATTCAGTTCTGAGAATTCTGTTTAAAGTTTCACAATAGCCATTTTTCCTTTCATTTATGCCTTGAGTAATTTGATTTAAAAGAGATTGATTTGTATCTTGGACAAATTTTTTTAAGTCTTCAAATTTAGTACAAAGTTCACTTTCTATGTATTGACTCATACTATTGCTAATCTTATTAGGAAGTCCATTGATATCAATACTGAGTTTATTAAGAGCTGCCATATTATGCTCTCCAATTAAAATAAGAATATTGTCAATATAACTTTTAACTTTGCTCCTTTCATTACTTATGTTCATGCATCGTTTTGAAAAGCTTTTTTTTGAAGCTTTTAAAAGGTACCGCATAAGTTTGTCTAAGTCCATTTCGAGTTTACGAGAAATTTTAATTGAAGTAATGCTTGATGATGAATTTTGCAGCTCAAAAAGAACTTCTTTTAAAGGCTCTAAAGATTCTAGGAGGATTTTATATTGTTTGTTTGTGGATTTTATTTTCTGATTGAGTTGGTAAACGAATTTACTAAAACCTACGATGATGCCAATGTAGGATGCCATGATTTAACTATTATAAAATGCATTTGAGAAATTTAAAGGTAAAGATTCGGGGATTTTTGATTTAATAATTTTTTAAAGATAACGTGAAGGTCTTGGTTTGACTAGATAAATATAATAAAAGAAAAAATAATTTTTTGTGTGAAATTACATTAGTATGAGATTTAGTGATTTTGTAGAATAAATTAAAGTTAAATTAGTTGAATAACTAGAAACTTTGGCTTATTAAAATCGATTTGATATTACAAATTTGTTTAAAAACTTTATTTTTATGTCAGAAACTATAGAATATATGATTTTATATATAGTTAGTATTATAGCTTTGTGTTATGTGAAAATGCTTATTGATTCTATGCTGAAAAAAACATATCAAATCTTGTTCAATTACTCAGAGCCTTTTGTATTATAATAATTCTGATAATCACTTAAAAGTAGGTAGAAAAACTCATATGATAAAGTTTAAATATTTAGATTTATAGGGAATTCCTGAAGATTTTTTTATTAAGACTAGGGGAAAAAATCAAAAAAGTACCTTTGAATAATTTCATGACTGGGATAAGAATTATAGATAGAGATTATGATAAAAGATTTAGGATGGATAGTTTAACTATAAGAATGCATTGTTTTTAAGTATTTATTAATTATATGTACGTATTTTTCTAATATAATTATCTATTTAGAAAAAAATATATGGCGTAATAGCTATATGATTCTTTTACTTTTTTAATGATATAAGATATTAAGAATTTATGAGTCATTTGAGCTTAACCACAGTAGTGAATATTCAAATAACCCTTGTTTTTATGCAAAACATAAAATTTAATCATATAAACTCATGCATTTCTAAAAAACCTTTATCCCTAAACTATCATTGAAAATTTGTAACTATTAAGTAACTTAATAATTTGGTTTTCCCAAAAACCTTTAAAACCAAATTAAACTACTCCAATAAAAAAAAAAAAATTTATAATCATACACTATATCTGAAATCAAACCTATTACTTCATCCATAAAACAATATATTTAATCATCTCCCAATACTATAAACTCAAATCTTTCTACATACCTAATCATTCTATTCTCTAAAAACCTCACAAAAACTCATTAAAACAATCTCTATTATCCCAATCATCTAACACAAATTATATTTCATTCAAATTCCCAAACAAAATAAGTCTAATTAAAATAAAACTAATTATCAAAAGCCATTTCAGTCACTTGATTTGACAAATGCGCATAAAGTTTGCTTTTCACCCAATTTTTATCATGTGGAGTAAAAGTCCTAGTATCTTCACTAAAAATCAAACATTGTATACTAGGAAGATCATCCAAATACTCATACAAATCACTAAGGTCATAAGTGAAATTATCCTTTTCTTGCAACTGGTTTCTTAGCTTATCTTCAAACAATTTGAGTATATAATCCAAGCACTTATCAAGTGTGTGGAATTCTTGATATCTTCTTGATTCTGTATCAGCTTTCTGTTGTACAAGCAAAAGAACCTTGGCTACCATATATTATTTCCCTCCAATTTGTACGCAAATAATGGAAGAACTTGCAAGGTTCAAGTCACAAATGATTATTAAGATGAGAAATTAGAAGAAAGTTTTATTATTTTTATAGTGAAAGGTTTGGTAGATGATGAAGTTTTATGATTGTGGAATAAGAGTTTAAAGGGAATTTTAGGTTTAGGAAGAGTTTTAGTAGTTTTTGTTAATTAGGATGGTTTTTAAGAGAAAAGTTAGGATTTTATGATGTTTTTAGAGATAAGTCCTTGGGGGGTTAATGATATTTGAGGGAGATGTTGAGGTTTCGTACTTTTGGTTGATAAGGAAGTTCTCAGATGTAGTGATTAGGCAGAGGTTTACTTAGTGAAGAATATTATTATTAGTATTATTATTAGTTAGGAATTATCGCTTGAATATTGTCCAGCCCTTACTCATTTGTAGTATATTTTCATAATGATATTTTATTTCTCTGTTGGTCTTATTTCTTGTTTTACGTTTTTTCTCTTAGGGTCATTTCAAATTCTTCATCCTGTAAAAAATGTGTCCTAATGAGAAGTTTTGGTCATTTTATTCGTGTTTCTTTTGACCTTTTTTGTATTTTGTGTTTTTTCAGTTTTGTATTCCTTGCATTCATTTCTACGTTTCTATATTTCGTGATAGTTCCTCAGTTATTTTACTTTTTAGAATCTCTTTTTGCTGTTTTATATTATTTCTTTTGTCTTTTTAACAGATGCCTTCAACCATTCATTGCCATTAATAATCTCTTTATAATCTTCGATTCTATATTTGGACATGATTTTTTTATTTTTTTTCCCATGGGAGGTTTCTAATTTTATTTTCTACTATTTAATGGCAAAATGAATGCAAAAACTTAATGATAAAATAATTCAAGCAATTTACTAAGCTAAGCAATTATTTACTACTAAACGAATATTATGAACATCTTCAGTTAAATCTCCAGCATTTTTTTTAAAGCATTGCTTAATCCTACACCTTGAAAGCAATACTTTTTCAATATTCATTTGGTCTTTTTTTTTCTTTTGCACCCTAGATAAACAACTATCCATATATTTCTTAGCAAAACCAATAATTCCTAATAAACCATTAAAGATTCCAAACAAACTTCCTACAAGCGCAAATTTACTCTGACTATGGTGCCTTTCAATATAAAGCCCAAGATTATCTTTACTTAAAATTATTTGCACAGTTGTTTTTGCTGATAAGAATATATCATCTACTTCTTTTTCACTACCATTATCAGGTGGCTGACTTTCAAAAACATGAAATCCTGTGTATTGTTTGACATTATCTTGAATCAAAGATTTAAAGTATGATGGTGTTAGAGTGAAGTAAAATTTTGTAGGCTGGGTGCCAATAAAGATGTTCTTTTCTTTAGGTATAGCTTTAGATGTTAAAGAACTTATTTCATTTGGGATAGATGATTCTGCAGTGATATTGACAGTAATTCCAGTTGTATAGCTAACTAAATTTAGCATTTCTATATCAACAAAAGCTTGAACTTTTGTTTTGCAATTTTTACATTTTATTTTTATAGTGCAAGATGAATCAGCTTCTTTTGTGCACGTATAAGTGAAACTTTTAAATTTAATATTTCTAGGTAAAACTTTAATAGTAGAGATACATTCTAAATCTTTGCCTATATATAAACTAGTATTGAATAATGGTAGTTCTGGTCCTGATAAATGTAATACACTGCAAATATCTGGATAATTATGAAAACTAACATCCAAATAAAAATTACCTCTTATATCTGCAACTTGCATATCTAAAATAGGCATTGGAATTAGATCTTTTATTTCTGTAACATTATCAATGAAAAAAAATAAAATCAATTGAAGACTCAACATTGCAAAAATTGAATATAAAACAGCAGAAAAAAATCCTCCAAGAGGTGTAGAACTTACTTTGATAGTTTCGCTTTCTTTGTATGAATGAATTGTTGAATAAAGGTCTATAAAGCTTAAAAAGTGTTTGAATCTTGGGAAAGCAAAGTAAAATCCTGTTAAACTCAAAATTAAACTCAAAATCACTATTTTTCCTAGTGTCTCGATAAGCCTAACCTTATTTTTTTCATAATCAGCAGGTTGAGCAGATTCAATGATATTCTTATTTAAAGTTTTTCTAGTATAATTTTTACTACCTGCAGGGCAGTTATAATCAACAGGACACTCCCTACAAAAATTACTTCCAATATTTGAAGTATAAGTTCCCTGAGGACAAGGGTAGCATTGTTTTACCCCAGTGGCTCCATCCGAAGGATTAAAAGTTCCTTTTGGGCATTTCATACAATATCCATATCCTAACCATGCAGCATAGCTACCTTCATGACAATAAAAACACTCGTCTACATCTTGATTAGTTAAAAAACCAACTGAGCAATATGTCATATTAGAGATCTTTTTAGATATATCTTCTAAGTTTATTTTAGCAAATTTTGCTCTAGGTAACTCAGGAAAGTACTTAGATTTTGAAAGAGTCAAACCCCCTCCATAATAAAAAACTGATTTTTTATAATAAACAAAAGATACACCAAAAGGAATATCATCAAGAATATCATAAACTACATTATCTGAATTTGAAAAGCTGATATAATTGTAAGGCATATCGAAAAGTCCCATATTTCCAATTTGCAAATCTATACCTTTATTTGGTTTAAGATTGATTAAGCGGCCAAATCTATAGATCTCATTATTTTCCCCTGGAATGTCAACAAATAAGGAATTTTCATAAAAGCAATTTGCATAAACTGAACCAGTATATTTTTTCTTGCTAATATACATAAGATCAATAAAACTAAAATGCCATAAATCGTTACACACACCTAATTCATTTGCCCCACCCATAATATAGTAGTAAGGGAAAGCGCTTACCATACAAGCTCCAAACCTTTTACTAGGAATAAAACTTCCTTCAATTATTATTTGATTCCACTTATTTTTTATCGTATTGTATATGAAAAAGTCATTACTTAAACCTTTCTTAGTTGAACCTCCCCAAATAAGTAAAACATCACTATCAGAAGTAGAAGCAAAGGAATGTCTTGGACTTGGAGGATCATTTAAAGGGATTATTTCTTTCCACACATCTTTTTCAATATTATATTGCCATAAATCATTATAAAAAATATCCCCGTTTTGTCCTCCGAAAAGGTATATTTTATTGCGTACAACATGTAATGCTGTTTTAAGTCTGGGTGGAGGTGCAATATAAGGTTTCGATAAATTTTCATAGTAGGCTATGAAAAAAAAAATTACCGTGTATTTCGATAGTCCATTTTCCAAACCTGATAAAGATAGTCCTCCAAAATCGTAAAAAGCATCTTCTGAAAAAACACAGGCAGATTTTTGAAATATGGGAAAAGTTTTTAAAAAACTCAATTCTGGGGAATGTTCTTCTAAAAAGCTATAGAAATATTCCCCAGTGGTAGTTAAAAATCCAATGTATTCGCCAACTACGAAAGAACTATGAATCTTTCCATTAGGATACAAATCTATTTCAAATTCTTTTATATCTTCTGTTTCAAAAGTACTAATATCATAATACATAATTCCATTAAATGACCCTAACCCACAAAGCATTGTTATTACGATTTTCTCTTTATTAAACCCTAAAGACCCACTAACTTTAGTCACATCTTTAATATTTAAAACCTTATCATTCAAATCAAGTTCAGAATTAGCAACTTGAAAGCTACTAAAATTTAATCTAAATAAAAAATACATGTCTAATTCAATGCGCGACAATTCAAGATTAATAAACAAAATAGCTAAATATTCTTCATTTTGTATAGAAAAATATATCTGATCAAGAATAACACTATAATTCAAGGAGTTTTCTAAAAGAATATACCAATAAAAGTGTGTATGTGAATAGCACCATATATCAGTCAAAGTTTGATATAAAGTAAAACCCCCATAAATACAGTATTCTTGGGTTTGTGAACGGAAAAAACTATATGCTTCACTTCTAGGTTCTTAATAAATAATACCAGGCAAGTTAGAATGAACATAAATCATTTTCCACTTTAAATTATCCAAACTGAATGTCCAAAGGTCGTTTAGGTAACCTTGTTTATTTTTTCCCCCGAAAATATGCACAAATTTTTTTGTTGGATCTACTGCTATGCTTGAACCTTGTCTTGCTTGAGGTGGGATACCTGTAGCTGGGAAGTCGGTAATAGGAACAAGGGCATGAATAAGTATAAAATCAATTAAAGCAAAGACTATGAGAATAATACTTGGTTTCATATATATAATTTCTGGTTTTTTATTATTCGAATTATAAAATGTTTAAAGTAAAACTTTAGGTATTTTTTTTTATTATAACTAAGCAGATTGAAGTTCCTAATTTATGAGATTTTATTTTTGAAACCAAGGCGAATCTTTAAGATGTGATTAAAATAAAGGTTTGTAAAAAAAAAATATTATAGGCTAAATAGGATTTACTTAATGGATTTGAATTTGAATTTATTATTTGTAGGCTTATTTTACTTAGAAATTACAGGATAGTTAATAAGAGATACAATTTTATATAGAAACTAATTTAAGTATGTCAAGTATCTTGGCTTATACTACTTTCTTTAACTTAAAAGCTTTGCAAGTGTTAGTATTCTCTTTATTATTAGTCAAAAAGTATAGCCATAACAAAACTAGATCCTCTTTTGACAGAATAATTGATAATATTGTTTTTTCTTTAATCAAAAAATATCATTTTCTCTCCTTAGCATTACACAATTTATAGTCTTATCAGAAGACTTGAAAAATATATAAATTCTCAAAGTTAGTTAGAATTTACAAGACCTTATGCTTTCTGAGTATATATTTTCATCTTTGTGAATAAATCCTTGATTCTTATAGTATTATCCTTTGAATAAAATATAGCAAAATATTTATTAGAACTAATTGAAATGCTTATTACTTAATTGTTATATCTGGAAAGAGATTTTGACAATAGTTTCAGAGAGTTTCCATATTATATGGATTTTATCACCTGATCTTGATACTAAAAAATTGAATTATTACTAATAAAGATTCTTTTAACAAATTCATTATGGTTGTTGAAGCTATTGTGTATTTTCTATATATGAGTTTTTTATTTGAACGATTGGCTTGTCGGTTTAAACAGCATTCCACAGTAACAAAAAAAATAGTAATTAGAATTGAACTCTTTTTGAATACTCCAGAATCTATTAGTGCAGATTATTATCAGAAGAAGCTATGATGATTATTGAAATTATTTTTATGTCCACTAAATGAATTTCTTCACTTTTACAGCTCATATTCCAGAGTCCTCCAATGTAAGACTTTTCATATTGATTCTACTAAATGAATTTCTTCACTTTTATAGCTCATATTCCAGAGTCCTTAATGTAAGACTTTTTAATCTGGTTTCTGCAAAAACATCATCTGAAGTTAAGGTAATACATGTAACATATTTCTAAATATATGATACATAATTACAATGATTTCTAGTAAAATCAAAGCATTTATTTTCTTTATAAAATGTTTTGTATATATAAATAACCTATTAGATAAGCTATTTACAATTGAAAATTGATGAATTCAAATATTATAAGACTGAGTATAACATATTGTTTAAGGTTTTTTATATCCAAGAATCTTATAGAATCATGTCAAATCTAGACATTAAGCTTTTTAAGTCTTTAGAAAGTTCTAAGCTATTTATTTTATTAATATACCCTTCGATGTACAGATTAAAGATAGTGATTGAAAGATATTTTATATGGATAGATAAAAAAAAATTTGCATATTTATAAGTTGAAGACTTTTTCCACCTTATTAATGGTTTCTAGAGTGATTTTTAAATTTGAACAGTTCGTAGAATAAACATAAATATTGTCTTCAAGTGCTTATCATTATTATTATTTAGATTTCTTCTGCTATCAAATAAATACATTATCATAATATAAAACTCCAATACGATACCTTATTCAATAAAATATCTCCTAACAATATTCTCATCCTTAAAATTTCAGATAATATCAACAAAATCAATCTCCATATCTACAATCAATTAAAAAAATTCTTTTTTGCACAAGCTATAATTAATCATAGCGTCATCAGTTAATCCGATAACAAAATTCACCCAATAATTTTCATTTAAAAACTATTGCATTTTTAATAGAAATATCTGAATCCATAAAAACTTACAAAATAATAAAATGCCATAATTTATATTAAACTAAGTAAACTATAATTCCTATAAACTAAAGAGATACTAATTCTCCTTTATAATAATTCTGATAAGCCCGTGCATTGTTTGGATATAATAATACACCAGCGCCGTGCTTAATTCCATTTCTCCATTTCCCTTCATAAATTTCTCCACTTGAATGATAATAATATTTTCCATCCCCATTAAGTATATTTTTTTTGAAATTCCCTTCATATATGTCAGACTTTGGATAAGTAAGCACTCCATAACCATCCATCAAGTTATCTAAAAATTGACCTTCATAAAGATGTCCATCTGAATAAGTGCAATTTCCCTTACCATTATACTTATCATTTAGCCACTCTCCATCATAAATTTCCCCATTTTCTTTAATATTTAGTCCTTTGCCATGTCTTTTATCGTTTTTAAATTCTCCAATATATTTTTTTGTTCTATCAACTAGTATGCCTATACCTTCCTTTTTTCCGTTTATAATTACTCCTTTATAAAAATCTTTCATAATACATTTTTCATAGCTTTCTGTATAAGCAAATTCTATATATCCAGCATTAACTCCAATACTTGAAGCATAATTAATAGTTAAATTTCCTTTATGAAGTCTTTTGATAAGTTCAGATTTAAGTTTGCTTATAATATCAAGAATAGCTAATGCTTCATTTTCAACTTGACGAATCAGAGTTTTTGATTTAATAAGTACTGTTAATTTCACTTGCTTTATTTTATCTAAAATTGGACGAATTGCGTTGCTTGATTTTGAAGAAAACTCAATACAATGAAAGCCTTTTTCCTTTTTATGTGCTTTTAAGTGAGAATTACAGATAAAAATTCGCTGCTTAGCACACTTACATGCAAACTCAACTGGTCTTTGGCATGTTTTATAGAAGCAGTTCATTAGTAATTATTAATATATCCCTTTTCAGCAATCACTCACAATTTTAGCTTCAGGCTTTATCCATAGTCTTATTATCTATTTGATAATCAGATGTTAATTTATAAAACCATTCAAAGTATATTTTCCTTTAAGAACTTTTTCACACCTTAAAAATATATAAATAATTATCATAAGTCCCTAAATCCAAACTAATATCCTAAAAACTATAAAATTTATGGATTATAAATTTCTTTGATCGCTATTATTTCTATAATCTATTTAATTATACTTTTTCTAAGCATTTTATAACATTCCTATAAAAAAACTTCAGAATTTTCGATGAAAAATCCTACTACAAAAGAGAAAACAAATTTAACTTAATAAATATAAAAACCCTATTGTTTATTAAATAGATGGGAGTCAGAATATCTCTAAATTCTCATACAATCCCATCTAAAATATGTCAAAATATTGAACCGAGCTTTAAAATTTTAAGATGGGTAATGGCGCAATCAACTGCTGCGAAGGTTCTTCCTCTATGATAGAAGAAATGTCTATGCTTTCCCCACGAAACATGAAGTCTCCACAACAACCGAATATAATAAATGAGATTTCTCGAACAAAAAACATTATCAATAACGAAGGTCAAGAAATAGTAAATCGAATATCAAAGCTCAAATCCCTTCAAACATCTTCAAAGTTGCATATAAAAGTTGTAAATTCAGGACCCATCTCAAAAGATACACGCTATTACATAACACACCAAGGTCTTGATAACTCAAAAAGAAATTTCAAAGATGGTAAAGTTTATTTTGGCTGCAAACGTAAAGAACGAGGGTTTATTGTCAATGATATTGTAATCCCTGTACAAAATAAAGATATTGAAGACCATCATCGAGGAAGGCATTTTTGTATTTATTTCAATATTGAAAGGGACTGTTTTTTTATTAAAGATTTAGGTAAAGGATTTGGTGCATATGTTCGTTTGGATTCTCCATTGGTAAGATATAAACAGATATTAAAAGAAAATATGATTGTAAATATTGGGTCAAGTTTTTTAGCTTTTTCACAAGTTGTCTATGAAAAAAAACCTATATTGAATATAAAAATCATGGGGGAGGAAAGAGGGAATATGTGCTTTGAAGGAAATGAGAATGAGGATAAATTTATTAGTATAGGAAGAGGAATTACTTGTGATTTGAGACTTGATGATAATCTTCTTTCTAAATCACATTCTACGGTTTTTTATAATTCAAATGGGTGGAATTTGGTTGATGGAGACATGCATAAAAAAAGCACGAATGGGACTTGGCTTTATCTTTCTGAAGATTTGGAGATTTACCAGTCAATGATTTTTAAAGCAAATCAGACAGTGTTTCAGGTAATTTCTGTGACTAATAATTATTAAGAGATGTAGTAAATTTTGTTTATTATTAAGGAATAGTGTTATTGTAACCATTCTGCTTTAAAGCCCTATATGGTTTTGAAGATTTTTTTGCTAAATTTTAACGGTTTGATTGCTATTGTCCATTTGGTTTTTAATTTATTTGGTAAAAACATCAAGACTCGAATATGAAAACTCACCCAATAGTTATTTTCTGCCAGTTTTACAGTTTTAAGCGCATAATAAGCGTATTTATTTTTGGAAAACTTGAAGCAGAGCTATATTTATCATTGCATTTATTTTTCCAAAAGAAATAGTTTTTTTAACTCTAAAATAAACACTGACTTTGAAAATCACTTTTTTTGGAGTAAACAGAGAATCTATTTTTTTGTTTTCAAGAGTTGAATGTTCATTATAAAATTCGTGTTTAGTTGGATGATATTTTTTCTATTAAATGGAAGAATCACTAAAGCTTGAAAATATGACTACTTTTTTATGTATTTCGCTGTATTAAAATATTCCTATTGAAATACTTTGCCATATTCTTTAGGATTTTTAAATCTAGTTATAAGCCAACTATTTACAAATCATTCTTGGGATTTTTCAGCCAAAAAATAAAAACTCCTTAAAAAAATAGATTGAACTTCATAATTAGTAATTTTTGCAAATACTATCTTTAAATTTTGTAATATAATATGCTTTTGCTTTACTATGAAATCGTTAACAAAAAATTCGACTTTTAATTTTGCTTTAGAAAAAAAATTCTATAGGAAAAAAGTCCATATTTATAACACCTATATTAAATGTATAGTTATCTATGCATAAGAACTGCATTATCATTGAGTATTGAAAAATTCATAGTGTCATCTTTATGCTCAATATAGCTTTCATCGCCAATATAATTTTTAATAACAAATTCATGTTCCTGAAGCTTATCCAAATCGATTTCCAAATCTGTTTTTGGTATCGGGGGTTGTTTAATTGCATTAAATCTTTCAACATCTTTCTTTGTCACATTAACACCTTTCTCCTTCAATTTTTTCTCAAGAAACCCAATAATCTTAGGATCTTCAGCAATCAACAATGATTCTTCATGCATATGCATAAAATCAACCCCAATAGTATTAACCAAATAAACAATACATTCATAATATGTGAGCTTAGGTTCTCGTCTATATCCAGCAAGACAAACATTAATCGCATTCTCATCATGTTTATTTTTAGCAAAAAAATTAGCCTGGCAGTTTTCATGCAAATATCTCATCATAGTATAATTTCCATTCCTACAAGCAATCAACGGGCAGTTTTCTCCGGTGTTTTCATCTTGATAATTAATATCCAGTATAAAAGGTATCTTAATATTAACCAAACCATTCGGACAATTAGTTTTATAATAGTTCACAATAGTAGACACAACAACAATATTTCCTATTTCACAAGCTTTTTGTATTGGCGTGTATATATTTGCAGGCAAAGATGGGTCATAATGATTTTCTATAGAATGCATAAGAGTGATTTGATAATCTGTATATATTGGGATATAAAGTTTTAATATCTCAATATAACCTTTTTGACAAATTATATCAAGAGCAGTCATATTGTATTTAGCTAATTGATGTTCAAGTTCTAATATGTTTGGATGGAGATTTTCGTACATGTAAATGAAAGTCTCTTTTTGACCAAGCCAAATTGAATATGCGAATGGGTTTAAAGTGATTTCTTTGGTTTCTATTATTGGACGATCGATTGCTGAAAGTTTTTCAGGCTGGATTTTCTCTAGGACTGCAAAAAGAGTTGGAAGTTTAAGCCAATGGTTTTGCTCAATTGCTATTTTTATTCTGTCAACTACTTGGTTACGAGGTAGAGTTTTCATTTCAGATGAACAGCAGCCCATTTTTACTCCAGATAGTATTTCTAGATGGCATAATGGATATGAGGAAGAAAAAGTTATAAAAAAGGTGTGGAAGAATTGATGTTTAGGATTTGGGTTAAGATGAAGATTTTGTTGAGAAGTTTGATTGGGTATAGAAAATTATGCTTTTTTTTGAGTTTTTAATGAGAGATAGGCTTGTTAGGATTATGTAGTTTGAGTTTATGAGGATTTTAATTAGGAAAAATAGAGAGATTAAGGTATTTTTGAGGGTTAATTAGATAAAATTGGGAAAAAGTGATTTTTTTAATAGAATATTTCTGGTGAAGTATAAAGTTGATTAATGATGTAGAGAATACAGGTAAGAAGGATATGGAATCAGATTATAGTTTAAAAATGATAATAAAATTACGATGTCACTAGATAATATTTTATTTGATTGTAACCAGAATCCCTACCCCAATACAAAAACTTCATGTATTTTTTCAATAGAAAACCCTAAACATGTCTAAAATATTATTACAAATCATATCTACTTCTTACATAAAGCTTAAAATTCTATCATTAAAATTTTTTTTTACATCTTGACTGGTTTCATAAAATGTATTTTCAATAATATTTTATCTTTTCACCCATCTATATCTATGTTTTGACTATATTTTTATCTACTAAACTAATTATAATCATTTCAAATGTCAGGGAAAAATTCAGCGGAGGTTACAAGAACTACAAAACCGCTTCTAGGACGTAAATTTGTCCCAATGACTGGTGCAGCAATGAAAAGAACTGGAGTTTTTAAAACGCCATACATTGAAGCTGAAATAACCCCAGCAGAAATTCCTCCAGCAAGTAAATCAAGCAATAGAGTTCACACATCATCAAGAAGTGTAGGATCTCGTAAAAATATTCAACGTGGTGAAGGTTTGCAAATCAATAAAATCACTCGTGATACTGCTTGCAAACAAATCCTCGAACAAGGTTTTCCACAATCCTACATCGACCTTTTTTACATTACCCATGGTCACTTTTCAGAACTTGAAATCAAAGACTCTGCAATAACTTTTATCAAAGACAAACTCGTAAAAGCTGAAAAACTCAGCCAAGAAGATGATTTCTCAGAAAGTTTCAAAGTCTACCACGATCTTGGAAATTTCTTTGACAAAATGGAAAAATACGATGCAGCCACTTATTTTTATGAAAGATGTGCAGGCATAGCTGGAAAAAAATCTTTACATATTGAAGAAGCAACAGCATATCAAGGTCTTGGTAATTGTGCCTATCAAACAAAAAACATAAATAAAGCTATAGAAATGTTTGAAAAAGGTGTATACATATCAGAAATCCATAAACTCAAACATTCGTTAATCACAATAAGCAAATCATTAACTGAAGTCTATCGTTTAGAAGCTGATAAACTTGAAGAAGAAGGTAAAGTAAGTGAAGCTTTAGAACTTCATATGAAATGTTTAGAAAGTTCAAAAAGAGCTGAAGATGCAGAATCACAAGGAAATTCATGTTATAGAGTTGGGATGGTTCATTTTAAACAAGAAAATTTTTTCAAAGCCCTTGAATACTTGCAAAAGTACTTAGAATTGTCTAGATCTTCTGATTTTATTGATGGAATTACTAATGCTTTAGCTAAACTTGCTGCTACTTATCAAGCTATGGGAAATATACCACAAGCTATTAAACATTTAGAACAATTAAATCATGAAGCTTCAGAAAATAATAAACATGCTGCTGAAGCTGAAGCATCATTAAATCTTGGACTTGTATATCAGAAACAGGGACATTATAAAAAAGCGGTGGATTTTTTAGAAAAACATTTTAATTTGGTGAGGAAATTACAGGATAGATCGCTTGTGGATGCTGCTAGGGTTAATTTAGGTGTTGCTCAGGCTAATTGCTCGATTAATAACTTTTCAAATGTACTTATGAGTAATTTGCAGAGTTTGGTATTATGGAAAAATAAAAGGAATAAGTTTTAGTGCAAATAGGATAGATATAGGATGATAAGTTTTTTGATAAGATGTAAGATTATGGTTTTAGGGTTTTATAGGTTGCTATGCTAGATAATTAGTTTTTTTATAAGAAAAGACTTAGAAATTAAGGATTTAGTTAGTTTTTCGTAGTAAATGAACATAAAATGCTATAAAAATAACTAAGAATCAAACATAAAAACATTTTTTTAATAGAAATATTCTTATTATAATCTATTTATACATATAAATTTTTTATAAAAAANAATTAAGGATTTAGTTAGTTTTTCGTAGTAAATGAACATAAAATGCTATAAAAATAACTAAGAATCTTTCAAAGCATTAAATCTTAAACAAATCTTGATAAAAATATCTATAATCATCACAGTCCTTATAAGAATCATCTAAATACTTAAAATTAAAAATAATTAAAATAAAGTGCAGCTGCAACAGCATTTCTCATCATCATCATCATCATTTTCATTGATTGATAGACTTGCAGTTTTTGATTTACTATTGTAGCTGTTATTTTTACTATTTGAAGTAGACCTACTAATTTGATTTATGTCAATTATCATTTTAGGATTTTCATTAGGAGTAAAACTAATGCATTCGAATAAATATGATTCATTCTTTGAGTTCGCATTGAGGAGAGAATCTTTAGACTTGTCTTCATCTAATTTTGTATTAATTTTGCATATATCAGACTTAGCCAAACTATTGATATTTAATAGGAAGGATTCATCTGCATAAATTTTTGTGCTTCTCTTAGGATTGCCTGATACAACAATTGTTTCAGAGTGATTATCACTCACATCTTTAGTCTGACACTCCTTTTCAACATTCTCAAGGGGAATTTTGATAAAACCATTTAATTTCTCTTCTTCAAGATGTATTTTATTTTTCAAATTCATAGTATTTGAAAAACTGCTATTAAAATGTATACACAAATTGCATTTTCCTTCAGTTAAACAATCATCACACAAATAATGGTTGCATTCCAATAAATTGCAAGCACTTTTCACCATACAAAAATCACATTTATTTTTAGAAATACTGTTTCTTAAATGAATGATTTCTGGATTTTCAAAGTATTTTTCTTCATTTATCAAAGTTTGTGTTTTTGGCAATTCATTTATAGTTGTTTGTCGAAATGAGAAATTTTCATGTAAATCTATGATATTTTGTTTACATAAAGAGCACTCTTTTTCACAATTTTCACAAAGAATGTGCCCACAAGGAGATGATTTTTTAGTTGTAATATTATTGCAAGCATAACAATTTGTAATATCTACAATTTTATTAACTTGAACATTAGAATTGCAATAATAACATATAAGAATAGGGTTTAGGTTAGATTTATGGAACGTACAAACACCATGATAAAAAGAATGATTGATTTTAGAAGCTTGATCTTGATCGCAGAGTAAGCATTTTGTATCGCAGAACATATATTATTAGCAAAATATATGTAATTATTGGGATTTATTTAAACAAGATAATTGGATAGATTATTTTATAAAAACAGCTTAGCTACCTTTGATAAAGATAATCTAATAGAAAGGCTAGACTGAAATTGTTGTATTTATTCTATAAATTGTGAAAAATTATATAATAAATAAGCAAATTAACCAATAAATTTTCAAGTTTCCTAAATTATTTTGATGGTTAAGCTGAAGAATTCCGAAAAATTGAATAGAATTTTTTAATCATTTTTTGATAACTATTATATTATAAAATATTACCCTTTATAACAAGCTTATTTCATATAGGAAAAAATGTTGTTTATGATATGAGTGATTATAGTTTATATATGATTAGATTTTCTTGATAAGCTTACTGTATACTTAATAAACAGTCTAACTTTCCTGAGATCAGATGACATTTTTTTTCTTCTTCTTCAAGTTTAATGTCAAAAATATAGGAAAAATATAAAAATAATTCTTTACTTTTTATCTAACATTACAACTATAACTTCAAAATATTTATTTACACAATCAAACATCTCATAATCATTTTTAACCTCCAAAGCAGCCTCTCCAACCAAATTTTCCAAAATCTTTCCTATCTTTTCCTACACAAAAAATAAACTTTCAAAAAAAAATTACAAATTATCCACTAACAACACAAAAACTCAAAAATCCACAAACCCCTAAAAAAACCTATTAAAAAAGTAATAAAAATCTTTCAATCCATCTTCCTAATTACCTTATCTACCTCACCAAACCTATTATTTTACGATGAAATTAAAACTATTACAAACTTCAAAAATGAAGTCATCAAAATCATCAGGAAAAATTTCTAGAAACGAAAGTGTACTTGGATCAGATCAAGAACCAGAAACTACTGAATTAATTTCAAACATGCATCAAGGAGTATCTAATATATTAGTTGCAGTACGTTGCAGACCATTAACAAAAAAAGAAAAAGAAGTCGATGATTTTAAAACTGTGCAAATATTAGATGGGAAACTTGTTATTATAACTGAACCACCAGGTCCTGTTAATAAAAGACTTAATGAAAAAAAATATGCTTTTGATTTTGCCTTTGGTGAAAATGTTTCCCAACAAGAAGTTTTTAACAAAACGACAATGTTTTTACTTGAAGGTGTACTTAGTGGGTATAATGCTACAGTTTTTGCTTATGGACCAACTGGAGCAGGGAAAACATACACAATGCTAGGGGAAGTAGATAAACTTGGTATAATGCTCATGTCATTTATAGAGCTTTTTACAAGAATTGAAGTTTTATCAAATGAGCGTGAATACCAAGTAAAAATTTCATACCTGGAAATCTACAACGAAATTGTCAGAGACTTGATAAGCCCATCATCAGGATATCTTGACATCCGTGAAGATCCTGATAAAGGTATAACAGTATCAGGTTTATCAGAATTAGTTGCAACAAGTCCTCAAGAAGTTATAGAATGTTTACGTCTTGGAAACAAAAGAAGGACTTGTGAACCTACTGAAGCAAATCAGACATCAAGTCGATCTCATGCAGTTTTACAAATCCTTGTTGAATATCGAGAAAAAAATACCGGTATCGAGACTGAAAAAGCAACAGGAAAACTTTCTTTAATAGACCTTGCCGGGTCAGAAAGGGCAGCAAATACAAAAAACAGAGGAATTAGGTTAATAGAAGGGGCAAATATAAATAGATCTTTACTTGCTCTTGGAAACTGTATAAACGCTTTATATGAAGCAAATCTTAAAGGTACGAAAACTTATATCCCATATAGAGATTCAAAACTTACAAGGCTACTTAAAGATTCTTTAGGTGGAAATTGCCGTACAGTTATGATTGTTTGTATAAGTCCTTTCGCTATGTTTTATGATGATACTCACAACACATTAAAATATGCAAATCGGGCTAAAAATATCAAAACTTCAAGTGAAAGAAATGTTGTTAATGTCACATATCATATTTCTAAATACAAAGACATAATAAATGATCTAAGAAAAGAAGTTTTAGAACTAAAAAAAGTTTTAATGAAAAAGAAAAACTCCCCTAAAAACCTTGATGGTTTTGAAAATGCGGATAAATATGAAAGTGAACTTGAGGGACATATGCAAAAGGAAACTAAGACTAAAAAAATGTATTTTGAAGCAGTGAAATCTTGGGATGAGTTACAAGAGATGATTTTAACTAGAGAATGTGAATTAAATGATGCGAGATATACACATGGAAATGATAATAATGTTGTTTTGTCTATTAATGATCAAGTTAATAGATTGAAAAAATCTATTGCTGAACAGGAAGATAAAGTGGGGAAGATGAATTCACAGTTTGAGAATTTGGAAAAAGTCAGAAAAGAAATACAAGAAAGTTGGGAAGGTTTACCTGAAGATTTGACGAAGACTTTGAAAATTACTTTGCAACAACATATTATTGCCCTTAGTGAACTGGAAAATGAACAGTTGAAATTACATGAGAAAAACCAATTGAAACAGAAAGATATTTATATACAAATACTACAGAATCAACTACGGGATAGGATTGATAATCTTGAAGCACATTCTTTAAACAACCAGAAAAGCTTAAAACAAGAGAAATTTTTTCTAAAAAACTTCGAGACTAACGATGGAAATGCTAAAAAAAATAAAGTTTTCAACTACCGATTGCAAGGAATTAAAAGCAAAAATTCTTATGTTAGAAGTGAAGATACTCTCCCACCTTTATCCCCGAAGTATGTATTAAATAAAAATCCACATAAAAAAGAGTCTAAAATTCCAAGATATAATTCAAAATATCAAGAAGACATATCATCAGCCTCATCATTAACAGATTTAAACCTTATTCACCCAAATTCTAGTAAAAATATTCATAAAAAAAGTACAGGCAAAATAAAAAGAAAAGTTAAAAAACCTTTTGATGTAAGCAATTCTGAACCTGAATTTACACGACCTAAACAACTTCCTAAGATATCGGATAAGTTTTATATGAGTCCTTATGTTAAAAGAAGCAATGAACAGAAAAAAAATCCATTCGCTAAACAGCATAATGTGAAATATGGAGTTATGATAAGAGGGATAGAAAAATTTAATTAGTGCAATTATCATATATTATTTATGATATAATATAAGCATCCAGTTAATAAAAAATATTTTAGTTTAGACTAGATAATAAATATATTCTAAAAGTATTGTCTGATGAAATTGAATACAGCTTTCTAGTGTATGTTTTTAGCTTTTAAACTGTAAATATGATATCAAAAGTATTTTAACTATTATTATTATTATAAAACTGTATCTTCATAAGACATAGTGGCAATTGTTAACCCATTATCAATATTTACAAGTTTGATTTCTTCATCTTCAAGCCTTACAACTACCTTGCTTTTATCTACAAAACAACTTGCTGTTACTGGATATGGAAAAGTTATATTTTTTATAAACTCCCAATTCAAATCCCACACTTTAAATTTTTTTCCCTAGATTCATTATCAAATATTTCATTATCTGGACCCCATGAGCATATGTATATAACTTGGCTGTAGATTTTTTAGAGGTTATTAATATATAATTTTCATTGATTTTATTATATAAACACCATATTCTATCATGGGATACTGCTAAAAGGAATTTATCATTTGGTGAAAATGTCATGTCTGTAACACCAAGTGATTAAAGAGAAAATCGTGTGATGATATGAGAATAGAATCATCAATCTATTGAATGCTACAGTCTATTAAACGCTACATACAAGATTGATATGACCATTCAGTACAGCATCAAGCTTACAGTAATATTTCCTATATTCTAAACCCCTTGCCTGATATTTCATCTTTTTCTTGTTTTATTGAAAATTTCCACAATCTAACTAAACTATCTTGTCCTCCGCATACAAGCCACAAACTGAATATGAAGAATTACACCCTCTAAGATCATCTCGGGTTTTATGCTAGTTTTTATCACTGAAATTTATTTTATTATATATATTGAGTAAAATTATGGGTTTATTAAAAGTATAATATGGTAGATCGTCGGGATGTTATTGAAAGGTTGTTTAAGTTTAATTTCTATGGGCATTTCAGTGAAATAAACTACGTATTTGTGAGTAAAAATGAAGAAATTTTAGCTACGGCATCAATTGATGGAAAAGTCAGGTGCTGAAAAAAAAATTATTCATAAATGCCTATTGTTTCATGCTAGAAACATACTATTTTATTCTAAAACATATTTAGTTTTATATATACATAAATATAACATTTTTTTTTTAATTATAAAAATCTGCTTGTGGAATATACCAACTTCCAAACAACTCTTCAGCATTACAAAAAACTTCAACACTATAACTTAAATAGAAATAACTTCTAACAACCAACACTTAATCCTAAGCTGGAATAAAGGAGAAATCGAAATATTCAATCTAAATCCTGTATCTTTAAAGTCAAAATTCACAGGACCTCAAGTTTTTAATTTTTTCATAATCAGCTGCGACAATCAATATTGTGTTTTTAACCAAATTCAAAGCAAAAAAACTACTCTATACAATTTTTATAATGCATGTACAATTGAATTAAGTGAAAAAATAAAATTCATTCAAATGACAAGTTTATCCGAAAGATTTATTGGGATTGTAAATGAAAATACAATATCTCTTTGGCATTTCTTAAACTCAACGCCAATAATGTCTATAAAAACAACTTTTAATAGTATTGCATATGCTGTTATATGTGAAAAGCAGAACAACATAGTTCTTGTTCCAAAAGAAAAATATAATAGATATAAAGAAGTATATATATACTCATTATCTACTGGGGTTTTTATAAGGAAATCTAATGAGCATTTAGGTAGCATAACATATATTGAATACTTTTTGAATGTAGATTTTCTTATAACAGGATCAAATGACTGTAGGATATGCATATGTAGTAATTAAAATGATTATTATTGGCTTCTTGGGCATAATTATCCGATAGTATCATTAAAAATAGTTAATTCTTCTGAGTTTATAAGCATTTCAGATGACTCGACAATTATTGTCTGGGATTTCATGACTAAAAGGCAGATTGCTTCTTTTATGGACTGTCGAGTATTGCCACAAAAAAACTTGACTGTACTTGAAAATAGTAGGAAAATATTATTAGTATTTGCTAGTAATAATGTTTATTTATATGACTTTAACTTCGAAAGTAAAAAATGTGTTACTGAATGTCATAATGAAAATATTACAAGCTTTGCTTCATTTAAAAATTATCTAGTGACTACAAGTTCTGATGGATATCTTAAAGTGTGGAATAAAACTTTAGGTAAATTTATGGGGAAATTTTCTGTTGATAGTAAGTTTATAATAAGCCGCAGTTATTTTATTGATGACTGCCTATTTTTTACTGATAGTCCTAGTTTTCAAGTTATTTTATGGAATTTAAAATCAGGTAAAAAGCATGCAACTTTCACAGGAAATAAGTCTAAAGTTAAAGATGTTGTGTTGTATAAACAGAAACAAAGATACTTGATTTCAGCAGCTGAAGATTTTAAGTATTTTGTGTGGAAGTATTATAGTGTTATTGTTTAATTTGTGTTAGTTAAAAATTATGTTAGCATCTTTGATTTTTCTATACAAAACAATCTTACCTTAGTTAAAAAAATATACTTTTTATCCGTATTTACTGAATAAATTACATAATATCTATATTTTTTACAGTCTTTGAAACCAAATATATCCCCTTAATCCAGTACCTTATATAATATTTCTAACTCTAAAAACCATAATTCAACCAAAATACCAAAGTAATTTAAAAACCATTTAGACTATAGCCTAAAACTATAATAATCAATTTTCCTCTTCAAACATCCTCCTTCCTTGCCAAGTATCTTCAGGGGAAATATCCATACTTTCATTCATCCTCCTTTCATCATTATCAAACATATACCTCGTTCTAATACCAACTTCTGATGCACAAGATCTCGGACTCATACTTTCCAAATCATTATTCCCCATCGATTTCCTTCTAATAACAACAATCTTACTAGTCCCTACATTCTTTATATCAACTGGTAATTCTTCAGTCAATAAAAGCGTTCTAATCCCATTAGATGTCAAAAACCTCTGATATTTTTCCATCCCCTTAATTTTCTCAACAAAGACACTCTGGCTAATCTCATTAGTTTCAATAAAAACTTCTTTTATAATCTTATTTATAAGCCCATTTTTCTTCCTTTTCAACCATGTCCCATAATCTTGAACTTCTGCAAAAGTTAAACATTGACAATCATATGCTATTTGTGGTAAGATTTCTATTGAAATCATTATTAAATCATTTAAAGCATATCTTAAAGTCTGCATACCTATTTTCCCTTTAGCTTCTATATCAAGTAATGTAAATAGAATTTCTGATTTAGCTTCAAGACTACCTTTACCTAGTAAAATGCTCATAAAACATAAGGTAATAGTTGAAGTTTTATTGTTTTTGGTTATAAGGGATACAACTTTTCCTAGTGAATTGTTCTTACTTTGTATATATGAAGTCCATGAAAGTTCTTCTAGAGCTTTTCTAAGCTGAGATGATGTTAAGGTTTCAGTAAAAGAACTTAGTTTGAATGTACTTACAAGCTCTCGGACTGTTTTATGAGAGAAAGGTAAGTTAGTTTCAAGGTTTGATATTATTTGTTCTTCACGAGGCTGGGGTAGACGGTCGAGCTTTGTGTTGACTATTGATCCTGAGCAGCCCATATTCGAATTATAATATGAACAGATAATTTAGGATCTTGATTTAATGAATATGCATTTTTGGGGGATTTTTGATATGGTTTTGATAAGAAAGATTGGGTATTGGAAGATTTTTTAGGTTATGGGTAGAAAATTAATTGTGAGTTTTGTTTTGGGGATGAGAAATTTTGGGGATTTGGATTGGAGTGAATAGTTATGTTGGATTTTAAGTTTTGATATGATTAGGATGAGATTAAGGAGGATTTTTGGATATGATAGTAATGGTTAATTTGGAGGGTTATGGATAAGATTAGGAAGAATAAATAGAATCGGAGGATTTTGTGGAAATTTAAGATTTTGGATAAAATTATGTATTATTTTAAGTTAGTATAGGAAAATAAATGCTTTTTACTAGACCATAAATTTAAATTTATATTTTGAATAAAATTCTTACAGGATATATGAAGAAAATTGAATTTGATATATTTTTTTAATTAGAAATGAATGATTGTATTGATGATTTACTTTCTAGATTATAAATTTTTGCTATGTTAATAAGTAATAGATGATGTAAAGATTGTAATATGAATGGAAAATTATTGAATATTTTTTATACAGTTTTTATTTTGGAAGAACCTTTTGTGCAATATTTCGATATAGTTTTGTAAAAAAAAAGTTATTGCGTTGCTAATTATATAATTAATTATTCATTTTTAGTAAACCATTTGAAATATAAAATATTTGTTAATCGCAACTTACAAAAATCTTAATACTCAATGTAAAAAGCAAAAACTTATTATTGTATACATCATAAGTAATAATATTAAAATACCCTTAAACTATAAATCAATATTATTTCTAATCTAATATCTTATAATTATATACCCTAACTTTCTTATATATATATTATAAGCTATAATCCAAAATCAAATATTTAATTTAAATCTATCATTAACAATCATTACAAAAAATCATTCAAATTTTATTACTTGATAATCTACTTTTTCTTCTTCTTAAAAAAGTTTATCAAACCTTTCTTTTCCTGTTTTTTTATTATTTCCCTTGTTCCCATAATCCTGTCTTTGTACTCTTTACTTATATTCAATATATCCAATAAAACTTTAATATTCATTTCAACATCCCCACTTTGCAAAGGTATTTTTTCTAATATCGAACTAAAAATTCCTCTAATATTTTCTATAGTAGTATCACTTTTCCCAATAAAATGCTCACTTCTCCCTTCGTTCTTAAAATGCGCAAGTTGTTGATTTAAAAGTGAAACTCGATTTTTCAAATCACTGTTATCTTCTTCCAAATCTTTCATTTTCTTAATAATATCATTAATTTCTTCAGGTATAATTTTAACTGAATGGTCTGATTTCAGATCTGAATATGTATCATTAGGTGAAACAATAGAAACTGGTGTTGAGTTGACTTCTTCCCCAAATTCTATAATACTTATAGGTTTTATTATAGACCTTCTACTTGCCGAGCAATGCTTAATCATATTTTCAATAGTCTCAACAATAGTCTTACATTGGAATTCTTCAGGGAAATCAAGTTCTTTTATATACGAAAATACTTCAAGATCTTCATTTAAAGTAGAAATTTTTTCTTCTAATTGTTCTTCATATGGTCTTGGGATTTCTATAGATGGGTCTATATCTTTCAATACATATTTTTCATACCAAAAATACTCTTGATGTTGGTTTTTCGTATATACCAAACACCAAGTTTTATTATTGTATTTAACCACTTTACATATAAGAAAATCTGTTAATTGTTGTTCTTTTTTATCATTTTCTTCTAGTGAAATGCTCATGTCTTTATATTCATCATCAAGATTTTTATTTTGAGATTTCCTTGATTCTATTAATGATACCCTTTCTTCTTCAAGAGTTTTTATACTATTTTCTAATGCTGATATATTAGATTGTGTTGTTTGAAGCCTGTTTTGGAATTCTTGATTGGATTTGTTTGATGTATCTAATGATAAGGTAAGTTCATCTATTTTTGATTTAGAAATTTCTATAATTTGTTTGTATTCTGATATTTTTATTGATAAGTTTATTATTGTTTGTTTAGCTTGAGCTTCTGATATTTGTGATGAAGATAAAAGGTCTTCAAGGTTTTTATTAGTTTCTTTTAGAGTTTCTTTTTCGCTTTGGATTTCAGAGTTTTTAGTTTCCCATGAAGAAATTGTCGTTTCATATAGCTGGCTTTGAAGGGAAATTTGGTTTTTAAGTTCAGAAATTTCGTTGTTTTTGTCTTGTAAAAAGTCTGATGATTCATGAATTTTCTTTTCGAGATCGATGATTTTTTCCTCAGATTTGTTTATATACTGAGTTTTTTCTATTAGCATATTATTGAGTTTTTCATTGCTTTTTACTTCTTGTGCCTTTAAATTTACTTCTAAATCTAAGATTTTTTTATTATAAGCATTTGTTAGGTTTTCAATTTCAGTAATTTTGTTATCCTTTTCTTCGCTAAGAACCCTTTCAATATTTTTCTTTTGCGATTTGAATTCTAAAATCTCCTTTCTCAGATTTTGTTCTAGGGTATCTTTTTCAGCCTGCAATTCTGTAATTGTATTTTGAAGATTGGAAATCATAAATTTTTGCTTTGAATCTAATGATTCTGATGATTTAATCTTTAGTTCTAATGCTTGTTTTGTAGATTCAAGAATATGCTTTTGCTCATTAGCTTCATCTATTTTCCTATTAAGATCATTAATATCATTATTTTTACTAGTCAACCTTCATATATTTTACATTTGATTTTTTTCTTCAATCTGTTTATTTAACTGGTTTATATGTGCCCATAAAGATTTTATTCCCCCTTCATTACCTTCTGCTTGTATTTCATGACTCAATGCTATATTCTGCAGCTCAGCTTCAATTTCATTAGTTTCTTGTATTTTCTTTGCTAGAAATTGTTTAAGTTCTTGAATTTCTATATTTTTATCTTTAATATCTTTGCAGCGTAAATCATTTATTTTAGATATTTCATCTGAATAAGATTTCAGCTGTGATTTCAAATTTTCTATTTCTTGTTTATATAGTATTTCTTGACTTTCTAATCTTTTCTTAACTTGTTCTATTAGTAATTTTTCAGAAATATGCTTTTCATCTAATTCATATAGTTGGGTCTGATGAATTTTATTATTTTTGATAAGTTCGTTTTGTGAATTTTGAAGTTTTTTATTTAAGTCTTCGATGATTAATATGTTTTCGGCGATGATTTGTTTTAAATATGTATCTTTATCTTGAATTTTTATTGCAAGTTCTTCAAGGTCTTTAGTTTTTTCTAGTATTGTCTTATCTTTTGAGACAATTTCTTGATCTTTTAATGAGATCTCTTGATTTTTTGTTATAATCTGACTTTTGATCAAATTAATCTCTTCATTAAATGTTTTTGCTGAACTTTTAGCATTATTTTTCTCGTTTTCTAAAGATAAATTAAGGTTTTTTATTTCCTCTTTGTTTACTTCAAGCATATCATTAGCTTCTTTTATTCTAAATTATCATTACATTTTTTCTTTATTTTGTAATTCTTCTTCCAATAATCTAATATTTGTGCTAATATTTTTTACTTCTTGATCTTTATTTAAACATAAATTTCTTCTTTCCAACTCAAAAGCTTTATCATTTTCTATAAGTTTATCTTCTAAGGATTTAATCATTGATATATAATTATCGTTTAAATTCTGCAAAGATACATTTTTTACTTCAAAATCTTTAATAAAGTCTTTGAGTTTTTTATTTTCTATGTTAATTCTGGTAATTTCATCATTAAGTTTGATATTTTCCAGTTTTTCTTTCTCAAATAAATCTTTAAACTCATTTTTCTGCTGTTCAATAAATTCATAATCTTTTATAACCTCAGTTTGCTCAGAAATTCTGATTAAATCTTACAAATTAGTTCTTTCTTTTAATGCCAGATCAGATTCAGATATTTTGATTTGTAGTTTTTCAATATCAAGTTTTGCTTGTTGATTAGAAATTTGGAGATTTTCTAATTTTTCAGTTAAGTCTTCGATTTCAGATTTTAGAAGCTCTTTTTCTAGTCTAACCTTAGCGAAAATTTCGTTTTTTTCTTTTTGACTTGATAAAAGTTTTGATTCGAGAATTGCTCGTGACTGTTTTTCTTGTTCGAATGAAGATTTTAATACAAGAAAGTCTTCACTCAGCTGCATATAAGATTTTTTTATTTCATCGATTTCTTCTTGTTTATTTCTCAAATACTCTTTTTGAGAATTAAAAGCGCTTTCCAAACCAGTAAATTCAATCTCTTTATCATCATTAGCATTTTGTAATCTACTAATCTGTTCTTCAAAGCTTCTAACTAAATTTTCATTTGCTGAATTTTTCTTTACAGTCTCACTAAGCATTTTATTATGTTTCCTAGCTTGGTTTATTCTAAATATATTTTACTCTTCATCTTTTACCGCTATATCCTTAATCAACGATGCAATTTTATTCTGAAATACACTTTCAATACTCTTTCCATCTTCTGTTAATTTTTTCAATTCAACATCTTTATTTTTAACAACATTTTTCATATCTTTAATTTCTTTTTCTTTTTCTCTTATAATAATCTCAGCTTTTTCAGCATCTTCTTTAAGTGATTTTATACTTTCATCATGACTTTTCATTGAAACTTCTAATGAAATATTTAAATTTTCTATGCTTTCTTTTAATTCTAATATCTCATTTTCTTTATTATTCACTTCATCTTGTAAAAACTTGATTTTTTCTTCTGATTTTCCAATTTCTAAAGTTTTCATATATATTTCTTCATCTTTTTCACGTATTTCCTTTTCAATTTTATTCCTCCCTTCCACAATCTCATAAATTTCTATTTTTTTTACTTTTATTTCATCATTAAGTTCCTTAACTTTCCTTTCAAGATCCATAATATCTTGAGTTTGTTCTTCTATTTTCCCATATTCTTCTTCAATATCCTCTTCAAGTTTATGAATATTATTATCTTGTGTCAATATTTTATCTCTTAAAACTAAATTTCTATATAAAAAATACTCATTTTCTTTTGTTTCAAGTATTTTTATCATATCATTTATTTTTTGTTCTAATATTGTATCTTCTTTAAGTTTTTTTATATAATTGTTTAGTTGTGTTTTTTCTTGAAATAAAGTGTCGATTTCGCTTTGAAGGCTCATGTTTTCTTTTTCATGTTTGGCTAGAAGCTCATATGCATATTTTTCTTTTTCTTTGTATTCATTATATGAAATTTCTAGTTCAGAAATTTTATTATCTTTTTTTTGTAGTTCAAGTTCGTATTTTTCTTTGAGTTCTTCAATGATATTTTGATTTTTTTTATCTTTGGATGATAATAATGAGATTTTTGTTACTTGAGATTGTGTTAAGATTTTAGGGTTTTTAGAAGATGATGATGGGTTTATAGTTGATTGTAAATTGAGGGTTAAGGATTCTATATGAGTTTCTAAAGTTTGGATTGTCGATTCTTTGTTTTGTAAGGTTTTTATTAAGTGATCTTTGGCTAGAAGAAGGGATTCTTCAGTAGTTTTACTATGGGTTTTATGCTTTATAGATTTTTCTTTAAGATGTTTAATTTGTTGATCACTTTCTTGTAGTTTTTGTTCTAGAGAATTTAGGGTTTCTTCGTATTTCATGGAATTTGATTGAAAATCTTTTAGTTGCTTTTCTTTGGCGTCAAGGCTTTCCTTTAGTTCTAAGTTTGATTTTTCTATGTTTTGGAATTTTAACATTATTTCGTTGATACTTTTTATGTAATGCTCTTTTTCTTCATCTAGTTTTTTTATTGACTTATGATTTTCTTCTTTGAATTTTTCGTGCTCGTTATCTTTTTCTTTTATAAAATCATTAAATTGCCCATTCTCCATCTCCAAAGATGTGATTTTCCCTTCATTTTCGATAATAACTTTTTCCAGCCTGCCAATTTTCATCATCAAATTATTATTTTCGATCTTTTTCCTCTCATTCTCAATCTCCAACCTTTTTACTTCCTCTTTAATATTCCCCATCCCAGCTTTAAAATCTTTTAGTTGATCATCCAAATCCTGTAATTCTCTGCATTTTTCACTGAAATCCAAATCATTCCTCTTTATCTGTATCATATATCTTTCTAATTTCTCTATATTCCCTTTATTATCTTCTCTTAGCTCCTCAACCAATCTCATCAAATCTTCGTTTTCCCTACTTTTTCCCTCTAAACATGCTAAATAAACTCCAATTTCTTCATTTTCCTTAATTTTTTCTTCAAGTTCCTTAACAATTTTCTCATACTCCTCTTTAATCATTTCAATTTCCTTATTTTTCCCATCTAGTCTTCCAACCAAATCTTCAAATCCTTCCGAAACTTTCATATTTCCTTTTAGTTCCTGATAATCATTAAAGATTTCAGCATAATCCTGTTCTTTTTCTATGAGTTTTCTCTTTAAATCTTCGTTTTCAAAAGTTATAAATTGTATTTTTTCTTCATACTCATCAATTTTTTGTTGTAATTTTTTCTTTTGAAAAGATATTTCCTGAGCTTTTTCTTGAAAAACATGCATTTGTGACTCTGATGATGAAAGTTGCACTTCTAAGGAATTGATTTTTTCAGTTAGAATTTTTGAGTTTTGCAAGGCTTTAGTAGCTTCTTGTGATTTTTCTAATAAAATCATATTGAGAGAGTGGATTTTTTCATTTAACTGGATGGTATCTTTTATAGCTTGGTCTTTTTCAAAGCTTGTTTCTATAAGTTTTGTTTGGATTTCTGTGTTTTGCTTTATGATTTTTGCTAGTTTAATAGTATTTTCTTGATCTTTTATAGTTAAAATGTTTAGTTCTTCAATTGTTTTATTGTATTGTTCTTGTTTTTGGGAAATTTCTAATTCAAGACGAGAAATTTTAACTGTTTGGTCTTTAAAGACATCTGAAAACTCCTGATTTTCTTGTTTTTTCAGCTTAAGTTCTTGGAGTTCTTCTTTAATTCCAAGAAACGCATCATTTAATATAACATTTTCAGTGATTTTATCTTCAGTTACCTTCTCCGCATCTTTAACCGCTGCTTTTAAGCTTAAAACTTGTTTTTCCAAATTTTCTTTAACCATAATCAGCTCAGCCAAATCCTCATCCATATTTTTATGTTTTATTCTCAAATCCCTCAAAGCTTTTTCTTTATCTTTTTCCCAATCCACGATTTTTTTTTTCATTTCTTCCTCAAGTTTTTCAATTTTCCCTATCAGTCCTTTATTTTCTCTATCTTTTTCCTTAATTCTTTTCATTAAATCATCCAATCCTCTTTCCTGTAAATCTATTTTCTGATCTTTTTCTTCTATTAAATCATATAAACTCTTTATTTTATTCTCAAACCCCTCTTTTTCTTTATCATTTTCTATAACTAATAATTTATATTGATCTCTATTTTTTTGTATATTCTCAAGTGTATCATTCATATATTTCTCAATATTTTCTTTATATTCTTTTTCTTTATCTTGATATTCTTTTATAATTCTAACATAATCCGAATTTTTTTTATCAAGTTCAGATATTTTCTTATTTTTATCAGAAATTTCAAGTTTCATTTTTTTAATCTTTTCATTCAAATCCTTGTTTTGGTTTACAGTTTGGATAGATTCTTCATCATTTTCTAGTATTTTTTTTTGTGAGGAAATAAATTTGTTTTCTAAAGTGTGGATTTCTTGAATTTTAATGTCTAAGTTCGATTTTAAAGTTTTTATTTCTTGATTAAACAAATTTTTATCGTTTTCTAAATGATAGGCTTTGGATTTTTGATTTAAAAGTTCTTGGTTTAAGGCAGCGATTTGAACTTTCATTGGGTTGATTGTGGATGATTGAGATTTTTCATAGAGGGATTTTATAACTTCAAGATCTTTTTGAGTGGAAGATAATGAGGTTTGTAAAGATAAGTTTTGAGATTCTAAGCTTTTGGCTGTTTTTTGTAGGATTTCAAGGTCTTTAGCTTTTGTTAGAAGTTTAGATTTTTCTGATTCTAGGTTAATGATTTGTAGCGATAATTCTTGTAGTTGTGATGTGAGTTGGCTAATTTTTTCTGATAAGAGAGAAGCTTGGATATTTTCAAGTTTTATGATTTCTTCGAGCTTTTTCTTATCACTTTCCAAACATAAAATCCTCTCTTTAAACCCATCAGCATTCACACTTTGATTATTTTTTTCTACATTCCCACTTCTCAAAACTTTTTTCTTCCCTTTTCCAATCCCTTCAAATTTAACTTTTTCTTCATAACCCTCATTATCATTTTTCTCAATATTATTCTTAAGTTTTCTTTCATACCTTAATATTTTTATTTCAAAATCCTCCTTATCTCTTTTATACTCTTCGCTTTGGGCTTTAAAATTTTTACACACATTTTCATAATCCTTAACAACCATATCCAAGCTTTCTTTAAGTTGATTTTTTTCTTTTTTCAAAGCAAAAATTGTGTTTTTAAGTTTGCTTTCATTATTTTGTGATTTAATATCTGGAGTTCTAGATGCAGCTTCTCTTTCTTTTTGTGAGAAAAAACCTTGTGTGGTTTTAGCTTGAGGTCTTAAGTCTTTTTCTCTTATGATATTCTGTAAATGATCGATACTTTCTTGTAAGATTTGTTTTTCATACTGATGGTCTTCTTTGATTTTCTGAATTGATTTTTCATAAGTGGAAGGATATTGTGTAAAGCGATTTTTCCATTCTAATAAAGAATCTCGTTCTTGAGTTACTTTCAATACTTTTTCTCTTAACTCATCAGAACTCACACCCATTCTGCCTACCGATTTCCCTCTCATATCCTTATTTCTTATCTCATTCCTCAAAAAACTCAATTCTTTCTCTTGATTCTGAACCAAAACTACCTTTTGATTCAATTCCATTTGTAGATTTTGCCCCATTTCTTTCATCCTTTTAATCTTTGTTTTCAATAAATACATCTCATTCCCAATACCATTTATTTCTTTTTCATGTAGTTGGTTTCTTAGTTTAAGCATTTGTTCTTCCATACAATTCAAAGTACTTCTAAGCTGTCTGTTTTCTTGTGACAAATCATTATCTTGATGTTTGTTTTTAAAACATTTATTCCATACTTCATGGCTTAATCTGTTAAAAATTTCCCAAATTTTTGATTTTATGCTCATTTCATCTATTTTTTTGCTTTGTTTCAAGATCTCAACAACATCTGATTGGGCTTTTGTTATTATTTCTGATACTTGGGTATAACCATAAGTCCTTTCTGGGCTTTTATTGTATTCTTTTTCAGCTTCATTAGGTATTTCTCGCCACATTGGAGATTTAACACGTACCGGGCTTGACCTTTCTGAGTAGTTAGTAAGAGCTTTATAAATATTACATTTCATTTTATCATTAACAGTTGCCAGTCTTGCATCTACCGCCGATGCTCTTAAAGGCTCATCAACTAATTGTCCATCATATCTTGTCGCTAACTGAACCCTTGAAAAAGTTAAAAATCTATTTGAATCATTATAACAAGACTCTTTCAATAAATCTCTCTCTTGATAAGCACTTTCCATATATTATATTATTGAATTACTTTTTCATAATCATCTTATTATCAATAAACCATTTTAGATTTAAATTATTTGAAGAACGCATGATCTAAACATTCCTGAGCTGTAAAACGCTTTTTTGGATCCCAAGTGAGCATTTTTAATGCTAAATCCTCAGCTTCTTTAGCTTTGGGTTTCTCTACAAAAAGTTCAGTTAGATTTTGCTTTGCCCCGATCGACAAGGTTTTTGCCATGAGTTTATTAGAAAGATAGTCAGTTGTTAGGTTTGCAAGGTCGTTTTTACATGGTGAACCAAGGATTCTAGCGATTTGTATGAATTGGTCACCATCTGTATGGCCGCGAAATATAGGAAATCCAGTGTAAAATTCAAGAAAAATACAACCTGCGGACCAGATGTCAATCTCTGATCCGTAGATACACTTACAGAAAATAAGCTCAGGAGCCCTATAAAATCTGGAGACTATATATGGGGTATTTAATTCTGAAAACTTTTTTGAACTGCCAAAGTCGCATATTTTAACTTTATAAGGGTAGTTTTCACTTAATAATATATTATCTGGCTTTAAATCTCTATGGACTATTGAATTGCTATGTAAAAATTCCATTCCTTTTAATAATTGCCACATAATACATACAATTTCATTGTGATCCATTACAGATCTAGTCAAGAATTTTGTTCGAAATATTTTTCCTAAGGATATTGGCATATATTCAAGAACTAAATTTTGTATAAGCTTCTCTTTATCAATAGTATAAAATATATCAATCAAATATATACAATAAGGGCATTTACGGACTTCCATTAAAATCTTGAATTCTCTAGAGACAATTGGGCCCTTTTTAATTGTCCTTTTAACTGCGACAAATATCCCGGAGTTTACATCGTACACTTTGTAAACATGTCCAAAAGTTCCATTTCCTATCAGTTCCCTAAATACGAAGCATGGGTTTGAAGAGTTGTATTTTGACAGTTCCATAGGGGGTATTATGATATCATATAATTATTCTTAATTTATTATTACTCAAGGCTCCATTTCAGGTTCAGTCATGTGTACTAAAGGCTTTAATTCTATGCAAGGGGCCGGACTTGCATGTGATAGTTTTAGGGCTAATTTGATCTCGTTATGGTTAACATAAATCAGGACAAAGAATATTGATAGTATAGGAAGTAGGAAAACCTCGTATTTTATCATATTTGCTATCCCTTCTCCTGTCTCTTCACCTCTTGCGAGAACTGTGTAAATAAGAGCAAGTAGTATAAGCTTCATTTTTAACGAATTATTATTTGAACATTTTTATCCCTTTACTTAAAAACTTTTCCTAATACTCTTTAAACCTATCTAAATTCCAACAAAAAAAGTAACAAAACTTTTGTAAACACAACAAAAAGCATAAAATTTATTAATAAAATCATTACAATCCTTTTAAACTTTCTAATTTTTTTTTTTAACTTCTTTTAAAATACTAACTAATCAATGCTTTAATACTATTTCCTTTTTCAAAACTAGTAGGCAATTGACATGCAGTCATTACATCCTGTATAATCCACTCATTAACAAGACTCTTAAATTGATTATAAGGGCACATAACTGGGCAATCACCAACCGTAATATTCTTATCATTATACACAATCCTCACAAAATAATCTTGACCAATTTCATTCAATTCATAAATCAACGATGAAGCAAAAGGTGGCTGTAAAGAATCCCAAGCATCAATAGCACTTAAAAACCCAACTAATGTTATATCATGTGCTGAATATAATGAAAAAGTTATAGTCCCAGTACCACTGATAATATCATCAAATGTTTGAATGATTTGTTGATAAAAAAGAGAACTTGCTAATGCGTCGCCATTATATTCAAAACTGAAGCTAATAAAATATACATAGATTTCATAAAGACTACTAAAAATCTCAGAGGTTATACCTGAAGGCCATGGGTAGCCATGGAATTTAAGGGTTATGAGGGTGTCACAAATTAAAGCTGCTTGATCAAAGGTGTATTGAATGTTGAATATAGAGTAAAGTTGCTTTTGTAAATGGTTTGTATAGTTTTCGGCACGGAATTGATAGTCTGAGGATTGCTCTACCCAATAAGAGATAAGGGCGAAATAAGGACAAACATAAGGACTGTAGCCTAGTAGCAAGGAATCATAATTATTACCAACAACATGAACAGGAACTGGCTGATAATACAATGGCAAAGCTGCAGTTCCAAGAATTTCAATTGTCTGGTTAATGAAACTCTGGCTAATATTCAATGGAGGTATCGCTTTTTGTTGCATATTGCTTTGTATAGAAGGTCCTTGTGGATAAATTCCCATCAATTGGCTTTCAGCACTCATAATTGTCCTGTTTACATCAGTTGATTGAACATAGACTCTGCTTGAGTTATAAGAATTTATAAAAACTGGTTCGTTTATATATCGAGTTCTGATCTCAGCACCTAACAGAAAATGCTGTCTTTGTCCTTCTGGAGTTAGTTCTCCTAAACCTTCTTTCCAATACCCTGTATCCCAAGGAAAACTAGATGTTGGAGCTCTAGCACCATGTCTACATACTTCAATAACATTGATAACAGAACCTTTATATAAGTGTATAAGCAAGGCTAGTATAAGGAAAGTGAATTTCATTATATAATATTTATTGAAATAACGTGATTTTATGAGTTTTAGGATAATGGCTAAGAATTTATTATGATTTTGTAGGTTTTACTTAGAATTTTGAATATGAAAGCATGCTTGAATATCGTGTTGGTAAGGATTTTATATGATATTTTAGTTTGATTTTATGAATAAGCTGTAGGTATATTTTTATGTTTTGGTATTTATATTACATCATAATCAAAAACATATAAAAACACCAAAAGCTTACATCATTCATCTTAATCTATTTAATATCCTTTATCATCATCACCCAACTAAAAATTCAACCCTTCTCTAATAATTTAATCCAAAAGTAATCATATAATCCCTTCAAAACATCCAGCAATCCTCAACAAAATTCAACATCAAATCATTCCAGCTTAAAACCTATAAAGCCTCAAACTTTAATCAAAAACCCATCAAAACCCAAACTTAATCCACATATAATCTTATAACAATTAAAATCCATTACCCAAAAAATCCTTAAAACCCAATAATTATATAACACAATGAATTCAACATGGTCTCGTAAATCAGAAGTTAGCACAACAAGTTCATGTGTAACCTTATCAAGGATGTTTGACTTCTTATCAACATACATCCCTGGATTATTCAAAATAACCTCAAAGCATTTCATCTTAGACTATAAAGAAGAGCCAAGATCAGCCAACATAACATTACGTACATCAAAACCTTCAATTTTAGCAGAATTATTACATACAAAATCTAGAAAATTCGGCCTTGATTATAGTGCATCTATAAAAATCCTTCATAACAGTGGTGAAGAGTTTATAATACTAATCCCTGAATGTAGAAGCTATGATCCAGCAGGGACAATTTTACCTTATATATCCTTTACTCAGTATATGTTTATAGCAAAAATCATAGCTGCTGAAGTTAGAGCTGCAACTTTGGGTATACCAGAATACCAAATTGATGAGATCTTTGATAGTATAAGAAGAGTTTCACAGATATACTTAAATATAAAAGAACTTAGTGAGTGGGTTCATTTACAAATAAAATGTGCATGTTTTCTAAGAGTATCATCTCCTAATTACTATGAACTTTTACTTAATAAAGCTATAGTTGATGATTTTGATTTGAATTTACGTGATCATTGTAAAGAGTATTTGGAAAATTGTCTTGATGGTAGTGAAATTGTATTACCTAAGGTTTATTATAAGTGTGTATTAGAAAATGAACCAAAACTTCAGTTTGATAAAAAAGTTCAGTTTGCTGAAGCTATAAGGAAAGTTTCTGCTAAGCAAAAAGCTGTGCTTTATTATTTACCTAAAGCAGTACCAAAGATGGTTTATGTGAAACAAGGGAAAAATTATACACAGATTGTTAATGATATAGAAAAATTTTGCGCTGGGCAGACTTCGACTGAAAATATGACTTCGTGTTGTTTGATGTAAATAGAGTAGGTATGATTTTTAGACAAGAAACATTTTTATTAATAACTTATACTATCAAGATTATAGAAATTAAAGTAGTGAAATTTATATATTTAATCACTATTATTGATAAGTTTTTTTAACTTTTATATAAGTGCATCCAATACAATAAAAAACACAACACAACGAACAAGTAAATGCTCCTGACTTTGTAAATTTACTCTTACATTCAGAGCATTTAAATTCATTAGTATCAAATTTCCACACCAGCCCATTTTTACACTTTTCAACATTCCCAGTAATCCACGAAACAACATTTATTTTCTGGTTTTGTTTTTTCCCACATATCATCTTTAAAGGGTTTTTTAAAACACTACTAAACTTGTTGATACATTCTGCACAATAATCACATCTACAAATCCTACAATGGCCACTTCCACCTTTTTTCTTAACCCGGCAACTATCGCAAAAGAATTTTTCAGGACGTTTTTTTCTTGTCTCTTTATAAAAATCATGAATGTTTTTAGTACTTCTTAAAGGATGTCCATTTGTGCATAATAAATCAGGAAGGTTTATTATTTTAGTTGATTGCATCCAAATAACACATTTACAGCATATTGTGTATATGCATAAAAGGCAAGATATGTATTCATTAGAGTTTTTATTACAAATATTACATTTTGTTGAGGATTGGGTTATCATTGTTGTCATTTCATGATGATTTTTGCAGAAAAATGGACTGTCTATTGGTTTCTGAAGATTTTGTAAGGTTGAGGTGTTGGTTTGTAAAGACTCTGGGGGGATTGAGAACTGGATTTCGTCTTGGGGACAGGTTAGAATGCTATTGGAATATAGTAAATTTATGCAGTTGATACAGTAGGTGTGACCACATGGCAAAAGTTTTGGCATTCGAAAACCTTGATTATACTTTTCTTTACATATAAAACAGTTCATTAGATATGTAAGGATTATAAACAAATAGTTTATTATTAAAACTTATGCTTGAGGAAATTTGATGAAATTATTGTTAAAGTTGTGATACTAATTAATAAGTGATGGCAAAGAATTAAGATCGCTTTGGCTAGCTGGGCTGATTTTCTGTTCATCATCATTTTTTCTTCCAACAACCTGACTAATCATTAAAATCATAATAACTCCAATTTCAGAACACACAGCCAATATCGGTCCTTGTGTAGGACAAAGTGATTTATTTTCCCCAAACCCAGAACTAACATCGCAATTATTCCCAAATTTAGCTTTATTTGCAATAAACCATGAACTAACCGCAACAGTTTGAGAAATCAAAGCAAAAATCATGATAAGATTCATATAAAGCATGGATTTTATCTTGAAAAACCACCCAAATCTAGCTAAAATGATAAAAGTAAATACTCCAAGTGTGATGATTTGGAAAACTAAAAATATCACTCCACCTATATATAAAGATCTAAATGTTTCATGATAACCTTTTATATTATTTTCTTCACATATTTCAGCTATTTCCCAATAATATTTATCTTCCCATTCCCCATCACAACCTCCACATCTTAATAAACTTCCTCTCCATAAAGACCCTTTTTTTCCTTGTTGTACCCAACGTGGAGTACAAAGGCTTCCAAGCATTACTGAAAAGATTAAAAGAAGAAGCCAAATAATAGCATTTTCCCATAGGTCGGGGAAACGAGAACACCAACGTTTTTTCCTTTCTGGTAATTCCATATGATATTTTATATATTAGGTTTTTTTGATTAGGTAAAGATTTAGGATTTTTTTCTATGATTAGGTTTTTAGAATAAGAAATTGTTTATGTTATAATGAAATGAGGTGTTTTTTGAAAAAGTTTAGAATATTGTTTGATTATATAAGATGAAAGATAGAATAAATTTTATATGATAAGAGGAAGGGTAGAATAAATTTTATATGATAAGAGGAAGGAATGATTAGAATATTTAGAAGGGTTTTTATTTTTGATTAGAAATTTATTAATATATATGAGCAGATATGAATAGAAATTTTTTTTAAGGTTGTGTGAGATATGAGCTAGTCAGTGATTTATTTGGTTTTGGGTTAGGGTTATAAAGCATTATTAGACACTGAGGATGTTTTTTATAAGAATTTTAGATTATAACTTCTCCCCTTTATTAATAACTGTTATCATATTAAATGATTTTCTTATTGCTTGATTTCCATATAATTTTTAAATTTTAGTCTTTTATCACTACAAAAACACCTAGAATCAAAGTGTAAATTATGTCATCAGATAAGAATATCTAAATAATTAAGTTTATAATGTTTATTTTCTTAATTTGGTCAGCTTTAGGATTATCTATTGAGAAGCTCCCTGAGCATGGTAGTCCTTCAAGTAAGGTTACTAGTCCAATGGCGGCATACGATTCATCAAATAACCGGTTCTTAAAACTTGGAGGACTGGTCTTTGAGTCTGGTAGCAAAACACTGGTCCTAGAAGAGTTTAGCTTAACTACATCATATTGGAAAAAAATTCCAGTTAAATCTTCATTTGTCCCTCCAAGTGTTCAAGCAGGAAAAGCTGTTATGCGTAACCATGAATTTCTGGTTTTTTTTGGCTCAACAACTTCAGGGATTTCTTCAGACGTGTACATTTTTAACACTAAAACCTTGGCTTGGTCTATAGCTGTACTGACAGGCGACCTTGTTCCAGGTAGAGAAAAATTTGCATCATGCATTTTTATAGAGAATGGGAAAACTTACCTAGCAATTTATGGTGGGTTGACTGAAGTAGGTTTAGATTCAAGTCTTTATATTATAGAAATTGAGACACTAAATTGCAGAGAAATGCCTAGTATCGGAGATATTCCTGAAAAAAGATTATCAGCAGCTATAGAGTATTTAGAAGGTAAATTGTATCTTTTTGGGTATGGAGTTCATTCTGGTGATCAATCATCAACCCAAACTAACTTATATGTTTACAATATTATTGAAGAAAATTGGAGTATAGTTGAAGATAAAGGTAGTGATAAACCTGAAATGAGAATGGCCCATACAATTGTAGCATATGATAATGAACTGTATGTATTATATGGTTACCACTTAGAAACTGTAAATTTAATATATACAATTTGGAAATTTTCTTTTTCATCATATTCTTGGACTTCTCTCGGGGAATATAAAGACAGTTTTGCAACTGAATGTGCTTATGTACGAGTAGATCCAATATTATATTTAGTAGGAGGAAGGACAACATCTATATTAAAAAATTCAATAGTATCAGTTGACTTCTCTAAACAGCCTTTATTTTTTACACTAGTAAGCCCGGATTTAGATTGGCCTAAGAGACGTCGTGATCATCGTAGTTTAATAATAGAAGACAATATTATTATATATGGAGGATATTATAATGGGATATATTATGATGATATGTGGAAATATAATCTTGAAAAAAAAACTTGGATTTCTATAAACATGCAAGGAGATATCCCATCAGCAAGAGGAGATATAGCTTGTACTCAAATAGCTGGTAATGCTTTTGCTATTTTTGGAGGAAAAGATGATATTAGCTATTATAATGACTTGTTTTATTATTATGATTATGATTCTACTTGGACACTTGCTGAAGTTGTTGGTGCTAAGCCAACTCCAAGACATTATTCATCAATGTGTTATTACAATTATAAATACTATATAATAGGTGGACAAAATTCTTATAGAGCTTTTGATGAAATATGGCTTTTTGACTATGCAACAAGCATGTATACTTTATTATCAGAAAATAAAAATACTAGGCTTATTATGCCATTGATACGATCACATTGTCATATAAAATATGAAACAAAACTTTATTTGTATATTGTTGGTGGGAGTAGTTTCCAAAATTTCCCAAACAGCAATGTTATAAAAATTCACTTATCAGATTCAGGTTCAAAGATTGACACAATTGAATATCTATTCGAAAATCAATTAGACTTTAAAATTGGACTCTCAGAAACAGCATCAATATTTATCGATAATACAGCTTATTTATTCTTTGGATCCTTCTGGAACCAAGAAGTAGTCTCTTATTATGTTTCTATTAACTTAAATACCGGAGGTTATATTTTAACAACTTTACAAGATGAGTATTTGTTATATGGTCATTCATCAGTATATTATAGTAATGCTGTTTATATTTTTGGAGGAGGTGTATCAGCTGGAGGGTTTAAGATTTATAATACAGAAAGTAATTATTTATATAAACTCACTGATTTAGATGATGATTTAAGTTGTAGTCCTGGTACAGAAGGTGAGAATTGTACTCCTTGTATAAAAGGGACTTATTGGAAAGATGGAAAATGTGTGAAATGTAGCGCAGGAACTTTTTCTAATAGTATTGCCGCTACTAGTATTGAACAATGTATACCATGTGCTTATGGATATTATTCTGATACAGAAGGAAGCACATATTGTAAAGAATGTTCTGTAAACTTTTATTGTCCTCTTGGTTCAGCATATCCTCAATCATATTTTTTATTCCCAACATCATATTCTTCTCAGCCAAATTCTTATAAAGGGAATGCATCTGCAGTTTCTAACATTTCGACTAATATGTGGTATGGTTTAGAAGGCTTTTGTGTATTTTTACTTCTTACAATTGTGCTGTTTAGAAAGGCATTATATGAAAAACTGAATTCGGTTGACTTATTTACTTCTAATCATTCTAAAGAACTTAATGTACCTATTGTGTATACGAAAACTAATCTTGGAGGATTATTTTCTTTACTGTTTTTATTCACTCTTATGATATCAATTTCAATAAACTTTTTATCATTTAATTGTGATAATATTAATGAAATAAAAGCTCTTGTGCCAGCGATTACGATGGAGGAAACTATAAAAGCTAAGGAAATGATTATGGATGTGCAATTTTATATGTATCCAGGGTTATGTGATAAAATCAATTCTAAATATATCAGCATTAGCACTTCAGGATTAGACTTTATAAGTACAACTGAAAGTTATTTTAAAGATAAAAACACTTGCCATGTGTATATAGATTATAACGATTTCATGATAAAAGATTCAGAGGCTTATGTCTATATATCAATGACTGATAAACAGAGTTATTCAAGTGGAATCGGGGTTAATATAACAGTATCTTCATCAATACCTAACGAATTTAGTAGTATTTTTACAGTCATTACTCCAGAATATGGCAATAATGTTTTTCGAGGAAGAAAACCATCAATATTTCCCTATACTTTAACACCTTCAGTAAAAACTATTTAGGTCTTTAGATCAGAATCTTCTTCATGGCCAAGTCTTGAAACAGGATATCATATATCTTTAGATAGTTCAATTGAATATGGATCTCTTTCTACTCAAACAACGTAATTTTTATATAGAATAAGTTCAGAAATAAACTTACTTGTTTCAATAAAACTTTTAAAAAGCAATACAGGAATGTCTACTATAAGATCTTTAAAATATTCATGGATTATGTTTATATCTACTGTGTTAGGATCAGTTTTTGGACTTATGGGCACATTTACAACTGTTATGGGAATTACAGAAGATATCCAAAAAAAATACCTTAGTAGACTGAAGAATAAGAAATTTAGGCTGATGAGAATGAAATTAAAAAGTTTAGAGTATCAGTTTGTTAAAAGACAACCATTGTTTTTCAGTAAAGTACTACCTTTAACTCCAGCTAATACCAATAATATTTAGTTAATATATTGAGAATATTTTCATAGAAAAAATCGAAATCATGAGTTATAAGTCTAAGAATAAAACTTTATAAATCCTTTACTTCTTAGCGAAGTTTTAGTTTTCCTCTATACAAAAAATTTTTACTCCTTTTTTCTTAAAAGACCAACTTCTCATTATCATATAAAATTTTTTACAAGTCTCACCATTTCCTATTTATATTTTTTACAAAAATTCCCATTTGATAGGATTTAGCATCTAATACCTTTTTAAATCAATTAAAGTATCAAGAATAATGATAAAAGTCAAAGTATAGCCAAAGTTAAAATTTAATTTAAGGTATAAAGATAAATTTTTTTTCCCTTTTTAGTAGTTTATTAGAGATCATATCTGTAGTTAATTAGAATTATTTAGCATAGCAAAACATGATTTAGATTAAAATTTTAGGAATAGGATATGAAAATTATAATTAAAAAATTTGAACAGTTTTTTTGATAGTTAAAAGTTTGGGTTAAAAAATTTTTTCTTTAGCAAAATCTTTTTTATGATTTAAGCTCTGGTAGAATGAACATATGGGGCTATAAACGATTTTGTTTTTTGATTTCGGTAGTAAATAAGAGGATTTTATGGCATAATGGGCGAAATAGAGATATTAGCGATTAGGCGAATAAAATATTTATCTATATTGATTCCAAAAACTCCTGTTTATTAAGCAATTATATTATAGGTCTATCAATCCTATTATAATTTTGACCTATTACTAAGGAATATTCTGACTAAAATATATAATTTACGGTGAATTATATGAAAGTTTCTTATCTGTTTTTTATTATTATGCTACGTCATGATTTCTTCTAATTTTTGTATCTCTGAACCTTTAAATGTATATAGTCAAGGTTTCTACTAGTTAAACATATATAAGAAAATTTTATTTGAAAACACTCTAATAATGTATTTTTTATTGATTTGTCATGCTTCGGCGCTGATCATTGAAAAATACCCTAAAATTGGTACTCCACCAAGTAAAACTACCCCAATGGGAGCATACGATTCAAATTACAATCGTCTTTTGAAACTTGGAGGGCTTAGTTATGAAACCGGTAGTGAATCAATAATCATAGAAGAATTTGATATCGAAACTTCATATTGGAAAAAAATTGCAATTCAATCTTCGTTTGCTCCTCCTAGCATATATGCAGGAGCAGTTGTTATGCGTGGACATGAATTAATAATATTCTTTGGGATAAAGGAATCAGGAATAAGCTCAGAAGTGTTTATTTTTAATACAATAACCTTAGTTTGGTCAACAGGAACACTAACAGGTGATCAAATCTTAGGTAGAGCTAAATTCTCATTTTGTAAATATGAAAAAGATGGGACTAGCTATTTGGCAATATATGGAGGATTAACTAAAATGGGAATAGATTCTAATTTTTATATCATCAATATTCAGACACTTGAATGTAAGCAAATGCCAAATAATGGAGAATCTCCTGGTATAAGATACTCTGTTTCTTTAGAGTATTATAAAGATAAATTGTATTTATTTGGGTATATAGTTCACTCCTATGACCTATCTTCAAATCAAACTAATTTATACTCTTATGATTTGACTGAGGAGAAGTGGAGTATTGTTAAAGTCATAAATGATGTAAGACCGGAAATGAAAATGTCAGCCGCTTTGATTGCTTATGAAGATGAACTTTATTTGATATATGGTTATAACCTTGACTTAAAAATAGAATCACCCACAGTCTGGAAATTCTCCTTATCTTCTTATTATTGGAGTTATCTTGGTGAGTTTAAAGATACTTATTCAATAGAATGTGCATATGTTCAAGTAGGTTCATTATTATATTTGATAGGAGGAAGGACACAATTAAATTCAATTAACTCATTAGTATCAATTGACATTTCTAAAAATCCTCTATCTTTTACCCAAGTAACTTCAGATCTAGTCTGGCCTGAGA